>CAJVPT010000009.1:0-63192 GCA_910592055.1 Acaulospora colombiana
TAACAATCCTCATTTTATTTGCACAAACTGTTTTGTAATGCATGGAGGTCACTTGCATATTCAATCAGGAAAAAAAAAGCATTCAGTTTTATGCTTAGAACAAGGACAATATCATGATGATACTATACTTGCTTTAAAGCTTTTTAATAAATGGATTAAACAGTCTATTGAATCTAAAAATGAAACTACAAAAGTTAGTTTATTAAAAAACTTATCAAATTTCTTGATAATATTACTATAAACATATCTAAAATACAAAATACTATCAATATACCTTCTACCGTCTCATCAACTTCTAGTGACTTTCTAATTAAAGTAATATTCATGATCAAAAAAATCAAAATTAATAAGATAGAATTTTATCATTAAAAATCATCAAATGTATAGACTTCGAAAAAAAACTTGTTTATTCTATATTAAAAAAACAATCTGAGCTTAAGAAGAAATAATGATTATTTAAAAAGCCAGAGTTATTAAAGAAATATTATAATGTCATGCCATTGCCTCTTATTAATTTTTTTAATGGCTTAATTTTAGTTATAAAGGAGAAGAATGTGCAATTATTAATTAGAAAGTGAAGAGCGCAAAACATGCTTCCACTACAGTTGGATAAAAAAAAAATTAATCTATCTTTTCTTTTTTTCTCTTCCATAATACTTATTATCACCTATTGCAATCATAAAATCTGGTTAACACATGTTCTCTCTTTCTTATGTCAATAACCAATAATGATAAAATCTTTATACAAGATTTTTCATGTAGTTCAAGTAGTACCATATGTTAAGGATCATGAAGTGTATGTTCAAAAAAAAAGAACATCAACAATAGAACCTTGGTTGAGACTTAATCTAAATTTAAATGTATTAAACATTGTAGCTATAGACAATATTGACATAAAAGATGAAATCTTCAAATATGGCAATATTTTTTATGTAATTTGGGCTACTACATATACAACATTATGAATAGTCTTTTAGTTTCAATGTTCAAAGCTTGTCAATTTAAGCAGGAAACCAATAGAAAATCAGAATCTTTTTGGCTTAAGATCTATTATGAAAGAATTATAAACAAAGATGGATACAGTATTTGATTAATTGATCAGTCTAGAGCCAATATTTGGCATCAAACATATTGATGCAGCCATTAAGAAAAATATCAACTTAGCATTCTTTGTGATGCCTCCAAATGTTATAATTTTTGAACTAGATGAGGTTTCAAATAAAAATGAACATGTTTATTGAACTGTCAATATATTTTTAGAAGATTTTGAATATACAGAAAATGATATCTTAAATCTAATATGTGATGAATCAATCTATCATCACATGAAAGATTACAAGAGTGATGAACAGATTGTATACTGCATTCTAGAACAATAGCATGCAAATAAAGCAATGTATAGTGCACTAATTATTGCTTTTTCAGAATATGGGTTTTTTGGGCTTGCCGCACAACTTGGTGTTAAGTTTTTTAATAAACTTGAGCAAGTTGCTGACTATTGGGTAATATTTCAAGTACTTGAACTTATTTGGATAATGATAGCCATTGCAGTCCATCTATATGTCAAGGAAATGAATATTTTTATTAACGATGTTTCTAAAGAAAATAATAATTTTTTAAAAGTGTGATATAATTTTTATTGATGGGCAGAATATTTGAAATTGTATAAGCTTGACATTTATATAGTAAACTTTGATTTGCAAATGTACAGCTTGATAGCATTTGCACCTTTATTTTCTATTATAGGAAAAAGAAGATATGCAGAGTCTCTAGCATGATTTCTGTTAGATTTTCAAAGTAAATCACAAATTTTTCAAGATTTTTGATCAGTGTTCTCTATTAATTTGATACAAGAAGGATATTATTTTGTTTTTGATGAAACTTTAAAAACATTTGAGATTAAGTTCATAAAAAAAAATATGACTGGCCAGACAACAAATCTTGAGAATCTGAAGTGAAATATTAAGATGGCACAAACAGAATATGATTGAATAAATTTGTTGATTTTAGAGTTTACTAAAGATCAATTATTGAATAGAACTTCATGATCTATTAAAAATCATTAAGAGTTTCTTTAGAGATTAATTGCTAAACTAAAAGTAGAATTTAATAATCCATAACTTAATTGCATAGTTTATTTATAAAAAGTACACAATTAACAGATAATGGTTATCAACAAATGTTTGTTTGCTATGAGTTGAGAATAGAAAGAATGAATGTTATTGTTGAACAGGATATTTATCATATTACTATACAAGTGAAGATAGATCGAGGAAGATAGGATTTAATACCTATAAAGATTATAGAAAATAGGAAATGTGTAAGGGTGGAGACTGATCGTATAATAGGGAAAACAAGCAGCAATTCTATATAGACTTCAGAACCACATAATATGAAAGTTGGAAAAATTAATATAAACTTATAACCGATATCATTATATGAAACCAGTTTACTTACAGAATTTCCATTCCAAATATTACACCCAATAAAATATATGATACACAAGCCCACCACTATTGAAGAACAGATCCTAAATCAGCTTGAAGTATATAAGAACTCCACTATATTATCTAAGGAAATCATTAATAGGCTAGTTAATGATTTATCATGATATACAGAATATTGGACATCAAAACAAATTTGTAATCAATGGTATAATCGATACAAAAGAATAAAGAAGGATATGAATGATATGGAATTATTATAATATTATTGATTATCTAATTTGAATGAATGAGTGTATAATAAAATAAGATAGTTTTAAAAAAAGATTAGATAATAGATAAAAAAAGTGATCTATATACTATTAAAAACTGTTTATTCTTAATTTTCCTTATCACGTTTATAAGCTATGTCCCTTTCAAGGATACATTTTATCGAAAGCTCTCACTTTGGAGTAACTATTGAGCTATTTTTTATACTAAGAATTTACAAACTGAAGAATAATTTAAAAAAAAAGATAAAAATATTTATCATTTTTAAAGACATTGTATTTCATAAGGAAACTTTATTTTTATATATTCTATATATTGTTTTTGATCAAGACTTTAGAGAAAACTGATAAAATGTAATTGCAATAATTTGTATAATAAATGAAAATTATATGATAAAATTTTAGATATAAAAAATTATATAACTGTTATTTATTTTTATAAGTAGAATATCTATACTAGATGATTATATAATTATCTTATTTTAATTGAGATTTTTTTGCTGAATTTTTTACCACAGTATGTAAATATTGCCAGATTTTGGGCCAAAATTTTTTTTTGCAGAATGCCAATATTTTTAATGCTAAATAGCAACAATCATAAATAATTTGTCAATATTTTTATTATTAATTTTGCTAAATTCAGCAATAATTCAGTAGCTGAATGACATAATTTTGATTAGTATAACTAATAAAATCTTAATACTTTTCTTAAAACAACTTGAAATATAATTTTAAAAGTCACTTTTACTCTTTTTCTATTATTTATAAATCTCTTTACTCAAAAACTTGACTTCTAGTAACCAAGAAAAATCAAGTAACACCTTTGATATCAATAGTAAGAAAGTTCTTAAAGAAAAAAGAACTGACTATAAAGTACCTGAAAATCTTTCTAATCTTTAAAGCAAAAAGTTTATAGAGGTTTTCTACAGTAAAAGGACTTATTTTCTCTTTTTTTAACCATTTTGGCTTTCTTAAAGCTCCTATTTTTATGATTTTCTGAGGAATTTTGGCTATCTTAATTTGATATTGAATTTTGGATAACACAAATCCTTATTAAAGATAATTAACTAATACAAAACACATCAGTTTTTGAAATATAAACAAGTATATATTAGTTATACTCATATGTTTCAATATATTATTGATGACATAAAAAAGAAGGTCTAAAAAAAGTATTCCTCCAATCATATATGTTCAATCTTTAGAAAACAATTATAATACTAAAAGGCATGTAACAAATAGGAAAGGAAGATTTAATTCCCATTTCTCATTAAATTCTTTAGGTGATGAAAGACTTTCTTGGACAAAAGCTAAGGTCTTCAAGCTTCTATTCCAGTTAAGCAAAGATTTCTTTATTCCAATTAGGTAAACTTTTTTATAATATGATATTGGCTCCAGTAGCATTAAATAAATTTGACATTAGTAAAAAGATAAGTTTTTCAAATATTCTTCTTGAAGACACTTTCAAGAATAATTACGTTTCTTAAACATTTTCATTATGAAACTTAAAAAATATTCCAATCAAGTAAACCCTTTTTAAGAGAAAACTGTGAAATAGTACAAGAATCTTTTGGAAGATTTTGAATTGTATTTCTCTTTCCCTTATTTCCAGTACTAACTTTACCAATTTATTATTTTTCAGAATAATTAACAATGACAAACTATTGAAAATGATTTTGGTTGACTTAGAGGCTCTATGCCAAGCTACTAGAAGAGTATAATATTATTCACTAAATCTAACTTAGAGTATTTGGTTTAGATTTAGTTTTGTTTAGTTCAAATTAACTTAGTGAATTTCTTATATTTTTTAATTAGTGTAGTCCTTTAATTAATAATATATAATGATGAGTTAGTCACTTTGTGAAAGTCTATAAATATTGTAATATTTTTCAATATTTCAATAAAGACATATTATTATAGCATGATTGTAAATTAAAAAAAAATAATAATAATTTATTAATGAAATATATTATATAACCTTTTTTTAATTATTTTTTTATATAATCTGATATTATATTTATATAATCTAAAATTTTATCAAATATAATAGTTTTATATATAATAATAATAACTTATTTCAAGTCAAATTTATTATATAAATTATAATTCTCATAAATTCAGTTTTTAATTTCTCTTTAGATATTTTTAATTGAATTAAAATCTAATAATTATATTGATATTTTATAGATACAATTATAAATTTAACTTAAGTTCATTTACAAGTTTATATTTGTAAATTGAGATATTATTCTTTTATAAGATTTTTTTTTTTCAGAAATTAAAAATTATTGAATAAATAATATTTAAAATAAAATTCTTTCTATTTATATAAAAAAAGATACAAATCAAATAATATAAATCTTGTTCATTTATATATCTTCAAATTATAATTGATTTTTATTTGCTTTTTATAATTGCTTATATAAAAAATTTATCTTTTTAATATCAAATTTAACTTTTTTTATTTGATACTTATAATAGATTTATCAATTCCCAAGACTAGTTTTTAATTATCATTAATTTAATTTTATATGTTTTTGTCTATTTTAATTATTTTATATGATTTTTTTTATTAATTATAGGTATTTTTTTTTTATGATATAGAATTTAATTTTTTTTTAAAAAAGTTTTCATTAAAATATATACAAACATAGAAACTTAAATTCTATATGAAATTTACAGTAGGTGACAAAAAAAATTGCCTTTTTTTCAAATATATTTAATTTAATAAAGAATTATCTAAATTAAATTATCTAAAAATTAATTTTACTTAAGATTATTTTATAACTTTTATTATTATTATTATTATTATTATTATTATTATCGATGATCAGTTTATATCCACTATTTCTTCTTTTGATATAATTGATAGAACCAATTGATTCTAACCTATTAAAACAATTTTTAACTGCTGTTGTAGATTTTAAGCAATTTTTGCCTTCATCTTTAAGCATCTTTATCATGTGATGCTCTTTGACTGTGACTGTAAAATCTTTTTTGCAATCCATTCTTTGCATATAACATGAATTTTTTTTATTTACAGTAAATAAATAATTGAAACAAAAAGCTAAAGTTTTTATTATTACGAATAATCACAAAGATACAGTACATATTTGATACTTCATTATTATGATGTAGTATGTATATTGATTTTGTAATCATCCCAATTTCGTGTCTCCCGTCTGTACAGTATGCACGTAGGACTATTAATGCTAAATCCAAATTTATGTAAATCATAAGAGCGGTCCTAAAGTGTATTTATCAACTTAACCATTTTTAATGCCGATATTATTAATTAAAATGCTATTTTAAAATCATAATAGTTAAATTTAAATATGTAAACGATATTGGATATATAGGAATGATCTGATTGGAAAAACTTACAGTACTTAAATATTTAAAATAGTTACATTGAAAACTCGTTTATAATTTTCAATGCAACAAATATTAAACTTTGTGAACTTAGTAAGGATGATGTCGATGTCGTTTTTTTAATCGAATTCACGAAACAAGAAACTTTATCATAATCAAGGGCCTAATCTGCTTAAAAAATTAAGATTTTTTTTTTTTTTATTATTATATGAACAAAACAATATACAATTCTATTATCAGATAATTTTTTTTAAATAATTCTAGATATGTAAAAATAAATACATAAGACTGTACAGGGTTTCTTGTTTAAATCAATTCTCCTATAGGAATATGCATAATAAAGTCACATCATACTCTTACTTCTTCTTTTTATGTTTGCGCGAGACCACTTTCCATTCTTCTTCGCCTCCACTGTTACTATTGTTGCTACTCGAATCTGATCCGTCCTTCCCGACACAAACGAATGCGTGGTCGTGGTGTGACTTATTTGATAGGTGACGATGGTGAGATGATCGATTAACATTCACTCCTACACTATTTACATCATCCCTATTAGTCTTTTGTAGTCGATCATCTCCGGCTTCAGTTAACTCTTGCTCGCTGTTCTCACCAACTTTAGTCGACACGTCATCTTCATTGGATTCTTCTTCTTCCCCTTCCTCTTCATAATCATCATCATCGCCATTTCCTTCTTCCACCACCACAAAACTTTTTTGCCGTTCGCGTTCATTCCAACGCAAACATCTCGAAATTGAATTGAACCAGTCTTGTGATTGTGAATCGCGGCAGACAGTCGGGAACGGGAACTTGGAGGGTGTGACCTTGATGTGATCACCCTCTGCAAAATAAATGATACACAAGATTCAGTTCGAGTCTCAATTCATGAATACATTATGCATCGACAAAACCTTAAACGTACGTCTTAATTCAATTCTGCCTCGCCCATCAAAACTTGCCCACGCCGTGCTACGGCTGTTATATGGAACGCATATTCTTAATTCCATGGAGTCCGGCAAAAGCATCGGTCGAAAAGATAATGTATGCGGACATATTGGGGTTATCAATAGTGCGGGTATTGAAGGGTGCACGAGCGAACCACCTGCCGACACGGAGTATGCGGTTGAACCGGTGGGTGTGGCGATGACGAGACCGTCAGCCTGAACAGTCGTCAAGTGTTGATCATCACCTACGAACAGATAATTATGAAAGATAAATAAATTGGATGAATGGTAATATAATGGTAGTATGCACGTCTCATTTCTGACACCTACCGAACAATTCAAGCAAACTCATGTAAGGACCGGCACCGCGATCTACTACCAAATCATTCAGAACTTCGAAAGTTTTATACGGTTGAGTGGTCAAACACGTCAAGTCTTTGTCTTGAGAGAATCGATGATCAGCATCCGCATTAGAATTACACTCGAGAGCTTCCCAGCTTCCTCCGTCGTTCATATAATGTTTTATCATGATCTCGCCGGTTTCGGCGCACCGTTTGGCTTTAACGTCGGAATCCGGATTAAACACTCTGCGATACACAGTGCAGGTGAAACGCATTCGGAGATTTACTCGAATGCCCTTCTCCATGGCATTTGTGAGGTGTCTTGGATAATCTTTAAAATCAAAGTTTGTCAAAAATCCAAGTGAACCCATGTGAAAGGGTAGAACTGGCGGAACCACATTTTGAAACAGCCAAGATGTATACAACACAGTTCCATCGCCACCAAGCTAATTAAATTAAATGAGGATCGAGTCAGGTCAGAGATCAATTCGAAGCTCTCATGTAAATAGGCGCGCCTTACCGTAAGAACAAGGTTAAATAGCTCCGGGCGTTTAGCGCACAACTCGTCTGTCCAAAATTTCAAGTAGTCTTTGACCAACGGTGATTCTTGTAGCATTCCTTTATAGTCGAGTCTTTTGGTTTCCTTTAGTGATTTGTCCACGTACACGGTGACTCCATGGTCCTTGCCAAAGCGATGAGTGGTGATCAGATACATGGCTAACTCGCGCGTACGATTTATCAGGCGTAAATCGCCGGGTTTCGTGACTATCATGACGGTTTTCATGAAACTCTGGATACGAGCCTGACCTGGTAAAATTCAAAAACACCAGTCACTATCTCGTCGTCGTCGATTTTAAACGATGATAAAAGTGAATTGAATTGCATGAAAAATAATTAAATTAAATTAAAGTACCAAGTTTCTTGGATATCTCCCGTACACTAACGGCGGTTTCTGCCAGGTTTGAATATTCCGTGATTTCACTGTCATATTTGTTGATAATTTCGGATAGCGATGGAAGTGATCGATCGAGGCAGGAATGAACGAAGCATGGAGACTTCGGTGTTGGTGATGGGGAGGGCAATTCCATATGGGATGGGCCAAGGGTTTGACGTGGTTTAGGAAGATTTGGGCATGCTTTCGATCTATGAGAAGCCGAACCAGGGAGTTCTAGATTTACACTGCTTCTTCCTAGAATTGTTTTCTCGTCATTTTTACTTTCACCGGCGAGCAAAGATTTTTTCACATTCATGGGGTACGCCTTTGAAGCGAGCATTCCTCGTCAAGGAATAATTTTAGAAGACGATGAAATTTTTTTAGATAGCAGACCGAATTTTATTTCTTTGTATTGGAGTTTGACATTAATAATGATTAATAAGATTTACAACAATTAGTTTATGTCGTGATAATAATAGGGAAAAGAATTAATCATTGAAAAAAAATGGCGTAAAATAAATTACGTAGATGCTTACAAACAAAAAATTGGATTGATCAGATTAGATAGGATCACTGTGAGAGTGAGGATATTAGAAAGAACTTCTTTGGAGCAATAGTTGTTGTAACTTCTTGGAGACCAAGAATTTCACGTATGCAGGTTGTTGAGAGGTTGTCGATGTAATGCGTGGGATTTTGAGGCAGGTGGTCGAAAGCCTTTTATACCAAATGTGCGGAATACCGAAAATACCGCTAAAACTGTTTCGTTTGTGTCACAAGATGCCCATGCTACGAGTTAATCAATTTCAAATCTCATACCTATACGGTAACCAGAATAAGTGCATACTTATACTCCAAATTGAGGCTAGGGAAATGTATTCATTTACATGATTGATGCACTTTAAAAGGTAGTGAAACGGGTGCAAATTAGCATTTAATGAAGAGTCTATCAACATGTATCAACTTTAAATGCAAAGTTAACCCAAGCAACGTACCGAGTCTAGGGTTCTTGCATCAACATAGTTTCAGAATATCTTGTTTACTCTCGGAGTATTTGTCAAACCCAGGGGCAAGTCTTGAACCAGATTTTGTATTACTCTGCAAGAAATTATATTTTTTTGGTTTCTTTATTCTTCACTTTTCTGTTGACGTCGATAAGCGTGTGCGCGCATTCATTCAAAAGAATTCTTTATCATGTCAATTTGTCTGCTTATCTCAAAAAAGTATTTTACATAGATACGTGTGCATTTGAACGAAATTGATTCGCTGCCCTCAAGAACGAAGGATATGTCCTTTGTATCACATTATTCCATAAGAATGTTCAATCATGTGTCACAATCTTTCAAACGATGTGCCCAAGTTTCTGTAATTAATAATTACCCGATCTTTGCAAAGTTGCGAGAGAGTTATTGATGCCCTCGGAAGGTTGGTCCAATTGTTAGGATGCATTCGATTAACCTGGCTACCAGAGTAAAAACAACCATCCGTGCAGAAGCCTAGGCGTATAAGGTAACTCTCTCGACGTAAATATAATTAAGGAGAGATTTCGTTTGCCCTAAGTGAAAATTGATTTTCGATAACTGTTTCAACTTGGACACGGACACCTTTAGAGAACCAAAGATGTTGGAATAATTTTCGGACGTACCATATTTGCAAAAACAATATGCACACAGCGAAAACATGCAGGCTGTGAACAATGCGCCCTCGTTACATTAGCATAAAAAAGATCTACAATTAATTGTACCTAAAATAACATTAATTGCAACTAAAATAACATTAAATTACACATATATAATGTTTGGTCGTCAATTCTTTGAAAACATTTGTCCGCGTCGTCTTCAATTCATCTCATGATCCCGCCGTAGAAAAATGATACTTTATCATGATGTTTAACAGGGTCTCAAATGATCACCTATAAATAAGTTTTATTATTGTTTGCTCATGAGAACATAACAATCTAGGAATTTATTTATTTAAACTATTTTAAGTTTTGATTCAAATAGTATACTACATAACAAACAGTATATCCTAATCTTCTTCTTCACCCCCATTCCCATCGATCTTTAACCTGTAAACACTGTATTCATCATTTTTTTCAATCTCCTCGTTCTCCTCGCCAATGATGGCAACAGAGTAATCCTTCGTTGCCTCGTGTTGTTTTAGATATGCGCTTGCCGCGGATTTAACATCTTCTTCGGTCACATTCAGTAACTGTTCGCGTCGTCTGATCGACGAGGTTCAAAAATTCATTAAACATTGGAATGGGGAACCAATAGAAGTTGAGCGAAAATGCAATCAATACCTTTGTCTTAGATCATCAGAAATTCGATCGCCGAAATAAATCATTCCTTCCTGTGCAACGCTTATCGGCGCGTCAATACCTTGAAATATTGATAATTTTGCCTCATCGATTTCCTTAAAATTGGTTAAAACGTACGAAAGAGTTCGGTTGCAAGCCCTAATAATAGACGATCAACAAGATGCCAATAGGAATAAAAGCGGGGTTCACCTGTTGGGTGAACTTCCGATTCAAAACCCAGTCGATGGATTGGCGATAGGTTTCTAAAGTTTCCAATGTCTTGGGATCTCGGTAAGAGAAAAACGAGAAAATTCCATTTGTTGATGAATACGTCGCCCCGCCACCGTACGCCCCATTTCTCTCACGAATCTCACGGTGCAGGTAGTGAGTCCTCAACAACGATGAGAGAACCTGGATTGCGTTAAATTATGGCGAGGAAATTGAGGTATTGTTTTCATAGCGAAAGACTTGCAGCACGACTAAGGATACTACCTGTAGTTTTGCTCCGTCAGGGTGTGTGTATGGTACTCCCCGGAAGCATTCGGCGCTGAAATTGACGGAGAATGGGAGTGGGAAAAATGCCTTTTCATTTCGTATCGGGAATTCCGACTGTTTTGCAAAATAGCATCAGGTTATTTTAATCGGCATTAGTCTTATTGATGGACACATAATTAAATAAACAAAGAAAAATGAAAAATGATATTAAGATGACTCGGTGACAACAATGAGTCGATTGAATGAGACACACCAAGCGCATTGACACATTTCATACCTGTTCCGTATGAAACCTATTTTCGTGCTTCGGTAACTCCTTTAAAAGGTTATGTAATGCAAATTCATTTGGTCTCACAGTTTCAGAGTCGCATGTTATTGCGACTCTTACGGAAGGTTGGCTTAACACGAATGACGATATTTCCTTGAGTTCGTTGAACAATTGGAAGGTTTTTAGGATGTATCTATCAAACACGAAATACAAAAAATAAAATAAAATAAAATAAAATTACCTTCAGTTTATTCGCAATGCTTTGAAAATCATCGGTTGTCGCGAGTGCATTCATGAAATGCACTTGAGTCATGCCTCTGTATGTCTCTGAAATTTTCTGTGGACATAATAATAAGGATGTCGACCACATCGAAAAACGAGCGCCAGAATTAAGTAAGCTCGTTTGGCACATACCATTGCAGGCGCAATTCGCGAAGCGGCAAAGCATCTTGCATATTCGTGACCAGATTCAACGACCGAGTTCATAACGCTCACAGCATTCTGGGCAGCGGTGTGGAATTTCCGTGTCACCAAGGAACCCATTTGAAAAAAAAGATGAAGAAGGAAACTTGAAACTCACCCCATAGATAATAGTTTTCAATTTGTCAATGTTATCGAAATTCGTTTCTAACACAAGCTGCTTCGTTATATCATACATTCGATCTACGTTTCTGTCGAGGCAATGCCCCACCATCATGATTCCGTCTTCGTATTTGGACAGGTCTTTGAAAATTTTCGATTTTCACTTCAGTTTATTCATCCTTAACCCTAACACGATGCATCTTGTGTTGATGAGAAAACGAGAAGAGATTGATCTCACCGGAATGATTGGTATATACAACGGGAGAACAATCGATCCCACCCGTATAAAGACGAATTTCATCTTCCAATTCGGCCATAGTTTTTTTTTTCGTACCTAATGACGTCAATGCCTACAAGCAAACAACGAATCGCTTAAAAAGAATTCTTAAGGGGCAGCACCACATACTCAGCAGAGCACGCAAGATAAACCTGGGTGAACAAAGGCAAGTACAATCTCAAATCCTCCGGTAAACCTTCGATCCTGTCAAAGGCCTTGAAATAAGTGATCCCATTAGTTGCCGTCTTTCTCCATTGTACTTCACATCCGTCGATATTATCGATATGCAGTGGGAATCTTTGCATCTCCAATGGTATATCCTCGACCTTCAACGTGGGCAACACTGATAGATCCTCTTTCTCTTCTTGTTTCTTGAGCAATTCCAAAGATTGCACATAAACCTGTTCTTGATCGGATGGCGTCATAGTGGATATTCTCGATTCTAGACGCTTCGATTCTTCGGCATTGATGATCTCGGTGAAGTTTGGATCGGGTTCCATTATGCAGGTGAGAGTGTGAGGATTGTTGAGGAAATGTTTTTCGACCAGGGACTGGAAGAATGGACCGGATTTGATTTTTTCTCTTAGCTCTTCGATATTCTTGTGGTGAAAGGAGATCAGGAAAGGCACGAGATTATCGCATTAGAGATGAATTCGTGGCATCGACCTTAGACATGACAAATAACCACCTTATTGATTTCCAAGAGATCAGCAGGATTTATGCCATTAAACCAGCCGGAACTCAGGCCATGCATCAGATTCAGCCCAAAGTCCGCAGTTTTCTGGACAAGATTCCCATGAGTTTGTAGAAATGCTTTCTAAGGCATACAAGAATGATTTCTCACGTGTTTTTTGCCCAACTCTGTCTGATGCAAAGCTGCCTCAATGCGTCTGGGGTCGAACCCATCCTTGCGTACATCTTCAAACACCTTCTTGATAGTTTCTTCCGCCTAGATGAATAAAGATAAACAAACATTCAGACTTTTTTCCATTTTCGAGTCATTGAGATCGAGATCAGATCCGCTTACCAACTCTATGTCTTGTGACCTCATGCCTTGTAACCCAATAGATAATGAGCTCATTCTTTGGGATAATAACTATGGATTACTAACTTGGGCATTTTGAAAGTGCTTTTGTATCAATGAGAAAGATAAGAGAAAATAAGAGATAGAAATACTTGGTAGAACTGTCGTATCCCGTGTTATCAGAAAATCCAGAACCTATATTTGTGTCTATCAATGCTTTATGCATTGGCGATGCGTGTCCATCCAGCAACAGATAGGCAAACATTCTCAGCGCGAATGACTCGAATACGTCCTGCATAGATCAGATGATATTGCATTCTCAATAAACTGAAGTAAAGATAAATAAATTGTTTTCCCCCACCAACGATGTCGTCAAAACGGAATAAGGATTATTGTGATAACTTGCGTTTGTGTCGCATGCCAAATAGGAAATGGAAAACCAAGTCTGTTTTTCAGGACTATTCACTAAATTATGTTTGCGAAGCAACAATCAATTGTGAAATTTCGTGTCTAAGAATGCACCATGATTCATTCGAATTATTGACCGCTCACTTGGATCGAGAGGTCCAGAAATTTTCACTCTCTTTGGGAATTCGGACGAATTGGGAGACTTGACACCCTTGTCGGGTTTTGATTTCCCGAACCCCTTTATCTTATCGTCAATAACCGTCAGATGTTCTTCTAGGGGAAAGTTTCCTACAATGATGGTAAAACAAGGTTATTGTGGAACCAATAAGAACCTGAACCCTCATAAAACGCGTAGGACAATAGACCATTGCATGATGAGAGTCTTACCATAGGTATAGAACTTTGCATTGCTTGGATGATAATGAAATCGGTGAAACCTCAAAAGTTCCTCGTATGTTAAATCCGTAATATGTCTCGGTTCGCCGCCGCTATTATGCTCGTATGAAGTTCCCGGAAACATGTGTTTCTGAACTTGCGAACAAAATAGGTATCCCACATCCGACTAGCGAGGGGAGTGACATTGACATTCAATTAAAAGGATCAATCAAGTCGATCATATGATTAATTCATTTACCATCTGTCCTTTCATCTCGTTATACACCACCCCTTTGAATTGCAAAGGCGTCGACCTATCTATATTATAAAAGTGGACGAGTTAAAATCGATGGTAGATAATTAGGCCGTACCAATTTCACAGATTACCCTGCGGAACCTGATGTTCCAATCTCCATCCTTCTTGTCTGAAATCGAGCTCCCTTAAGTTTGGATGAAACGTCGAGTCCATGTAAACATCTCTCAAATTCTCGTAATCCAGCCGATGCGTGGTAGAAAATGGATATATGGTGTAATCATCGGCTTGACGATGATAATAAATACGAATAAGTCGGTGAAACTTGGCGAAGAACTTTTTTGACGAGGCAAAGGTTATCCTCGATTTCAAAGATCCAACGAACCTGTAAATGCATTCATGAAATTGGCCAAGCTGCGATTTAACATCTTGAAGAATGGATCCCTCACGGGAAATTTTTTGCTGCCACAAAGCGTCGTGTGTTCCTTCAGTCCACCAATGCGAAGTAAATGAATGCTGAGCCGTGTAAAGATGAGATGAATGACGAGGATAGTAGTAGTTTTATACCAAAATGTGGGGCGTTCCACTGCTATCCGTGGGTGGGGTAGAAAATCCTACACCGAAAACATTGTTATCATCCTCGCGTGCTATGTGCAAGTGTTCCGCACCAGTGGCCTCGTGGACGAGCCGCACCGCTGTAAGTTGAAGTTCCGGTATACGTCTTGTCTGTACGAAGGGATTATTGAGGATTTACCTAACGTATTGAGGAATTGCGTGGCAGGAAAATTTTTTTTACCTCTTCCACTCGAAAACCATAAATCCTATCGTTAGGTCTAAATGCTGTCCGAATGAAAATGTTTAGTAAATTATCGAGTCCCGGGTATTAATTAATAACAACAGCTTTAGCACCTTCGTCAATGGTAGAGTATGATCTCAGATAATCTTTGAAATTCAGGATCGGACGCAATGTCCTACTGAGCTTGTGAAAACCTCGAAATTTCGATGAAACATTTCGTGTGATCAAAAAGGAACTCATCATATTACCGAGGAGAAACTTTGACAATCGTTTTTAAAAAAAGTAACATGTAGATTATCTGTTACATCTCTCGTCACATGAATTGAAATCACCACCACTTTGGTTTTCCGATTTGTATCTACCAGGTATGGATTTTTTAATTATGGTTCTCCGCTTATATATTACTTCGCGGGATTTACGATAAACGATGTTGACAAAGAGTTCAAGACAGGAAAGGAATCAACGGTGCATACAGGAGCCAATCCCCGGTTTTCAGCGAACCGGGTATTAGGTGCGCTCCACAAGTGCCTCGGTAATAATTTTTTAACTCGGACAATTGTAGAGTAGTTAATGTCAATGCGCAATCGTGAATAAAGAACCATCGATTAACCTCCCCTATCCCAAATAACATTTCGATTTAAAGTTGCGTTCAATCGAGATTTGACATGATCGCGGGTGCGCATCCACAATTCTCGATTTCATGGACGCGGATGGCGGCCACAAAAAACTTTCATTGTGTATGCGTGAATGAAAATCACGAGACTTTCGGAAAACGGTGCGGTGTGACCGGTATTATCTTCTGGTCTTGAAAAAAGGGTTGGGTTGGATTTACATATCGATATTGACACTTTGATACGCTCGAGCATCATTGTTATTTATTGTATTGTTATTTTTTTTTCTCCAATGCGCACTAATTCAATGTCTATCTATTTTGAAGTGTGCAAATCTCTGCTAATAATAAACCACATCATTATCATTGATTTTATTCGCGCAACGGTTCCAGAGATATCATACATACTTTTTTTATAATCGGGTCAAAGGATACTGATAACTCCTAAATTTACTAATATGTATATACTGTATACTTTATACATAGTGAAAGGCGATCACAATAATTGCACATGATATATACAAAAAATCATATAAATATATGATCAGCTTGCTACTTAACTATATCGCTTCTTCTGAATGCCTTTTAATTTTCAATTGTTTGTTAGAAATTTAAGAAAAAGTTATTTCCCCCACAAGGATCGCATCTCACCGGTGAGCCGTCCTTGTAAACGAAATTTATATGCGTAATTTTGGGATATCTGAAAGAGAACCTTGTAATTGGAACCTTCAACTAATAGAATCGCGAATGTAATTACGAATTCTTCATCGTCCCATCTTGAAACAAAAAGATTGACATCTTCAATAACATCTTCGACTTCCTTAATGTCAGAACACAATGTCTGGTCAACTGAAACAAACCACGTTGGCGAAATGGTCAAAAGTGACACAGCCAGCCGCATATTTATCATGGACTAACTATGGTGAACCGACGTATTCAAGCAATCCGCATAGCTCATCTTTTGCTTTCCCCATGAGTCATCCGTGGGGTGATCAAAATAAAGAAAAGAAGACCAGCTTCACCAGGAGGCACAACCTTGGAAGTCAACTGAGTTCCCTGTCGGCATCACAAGATCTCTCTCGTGTAATTGTGTCAGGACGTGAAGGTTGATTGCAATGATCAATTCATAAAATGTTCTTTTATTGAAAAACGCATTATACGCTGATAACCCAGATCCATTCGACCCAACGGTTTTTCCCAAATAGTGGTAAAAATCTTGAACGTTTCTGACCAGAAAATCGTCGAGGAAGACAACCTAAGGGTTAAAGCCATTAGCAGATATATTGTAAGTGACGTGAAATGGGGAAATAATGGTAATTTGAAGGTTTCCTATTATTCACTTGCAACGAGAAAAAAAGATTTACACCTTTGTTTTTTGTTTTTTTTTTTTTTTTTGATATAAATTTTGTCACTAAGCCTCGAAGAACAAGATAGCTACGGCGACAACAAATGGAACTATTCTCATCTATGATCTGGGGAATGGTAGAGCGAAAATGGGTAAATAATGGAATGCGTTTTTTCCTTCTTCGGTAAAAATATTTATTCTTCGTGTTTACCTCAGAGCAGAAACTTTCCGAACATGTGCGCGCCGTTAACAGGATATGTTTTAACTCATCTTTCGGAGGATATCTTTTGAGCGGGTCACACGACGGTACAATAAAACTATGGGTTGGTGTTTTAAATATCACCCGACAATTCTATTATGTGTTGAGATGTTAGGTTTTCACCAAGGAATTTTCAGGATATGAGAGAGCCGACGTCTTCAAAAATGACAATGCAAGGAAAGTCGGATGGCGTTCGTGATGTGCAATTTAACTCTCATGGTCAATCCGATTTTGCCGCGGCATTTGAAAGTGGAACAATTCAGGTAGTTATCATCGTCATGCAAGACATTATTGTGATTGCTGTGTCATGGCTTTTAGGTGATAGCATTTAAAATTATTCATCTGTAATATGCACATGACAAGAGGTGGGATTTCAGAAAATATACTACGTACGAACGAAAATTCAACGCACACGTTGGATCGGTGCTTGCGATCGATTGGAATTCGGACGGAAGAACTTTGGCAAGTGGTGGTCGCGATAAGACGATTAAAGTGAGTTCGTGTGATTTCTATTCGATGGCAGAGTTTGCATATATGATCCGTCATCGAATTAACTATTAATTGCATTTCCAATTGCTCGTCTTAAAGGTATGGGACATGAGTCAAGATTTTAAGAAGGAAAGGGATGTGATTGTCACGATGAACGGTATCACGCGTGTACAATGGAGGCCAAATCATCCCGATGAGATTGCCTCGTGCGCGATGTTGAATGATAGTCGAATATTTGTATGGAATCTTAAAAGACCGTACATATCGAGTTTCTTCTTTGAGGAACACGAAGATGTGCCAACAGGTCTATCGAATTTTAACTCGCCAATTTCCCTTTTCCTTAATTCATCTGTCACCTTCCGTATTTTTAATACTTTCTATTTTAATTAGGACTACTGTGGCGTGATCAAGATATGCTTTGGTCAGTTTCCAAAGATAAATGCTTCGTTCGACAAGACTTAAGCCTATCTCATAATACTTTGGACTTGCTGAGTAAAAGTGGAATCGGTTGGAGTGCGTATGATAACTTTACATTTGTCATTGATGGTTCCAACGAAGGAACCACCGAAGATCAGCAAGTATTCCGAATAAACGGATCCACAATTATCACCGGCGTAATTCGCTAAACTAATTATTGGACGGCAATCTTCTTTGCATTCAAATAGATCCAAATACACTTCTACCAGTCTCCAATTTCGCAAAACACAAAGAAAATATCACACTGAATCTCACAATGAGGTCCATAATTATATTTGTCACGAGATGAGCCGTTAATCTTTATTGCCGTCCTAAAAATGAAATGCTTTTACCATTTGACAGACACACTCTCAATATCAACAAAGAACTAGCGAGGTTTCCCTCTCAACATTTGATTATAGCTCATTCGAATATCTCGCAAAAAACTACATAATTTCCGATTCCGACGTGTGGGCTGCCTGTGAACATAATTTCAAGGTGGATCCAAGTTTCAAATGAAGTTCATGGTTCATCCTGTAGTATGTTAATATTGGATCTTTGCCTTGTCGCTAATACAAAAGATCGCGCGAGACGTGAAACGGCTTCGGACTGCGCAGACCTGGAAGATAGTACAAGTTCTATACGGAATGAGAACACAGGATAATCCCAATGGTTTGTTGATAGAATTCAAGTTTGTCTCAGATGACCAGTCATTTATTTACTTACTGGTCCTTACTAATTTTTTTTTTTTTTTTTTTATTTCTATTTTTTATATATATATATTTTTTTAAATGACTTTCATCTGAAGACAAAAGCCTAGAGCAGGATTCATTCCAAACCAAATCCCCCAGCGAACCTAAAGAATTTGATCTATACAAAGAATCCGAGTATAAAGCGGAAGCAGATAACAATGTGCCAGATGTAAGATTACATATATTCTCCGTAAATGCTTTACCACTGTCCTGATTAATTAATATAGTATTTCGATTATAGGACGATGCCGAACCTGAAACCGATGAAGAAGACTATGACATTGAACCTTTTGACAGAGATGACTATTCGAAACATACCAAACGTCCCGCTAGAGAAATAATTCAACCCAAATCACCGATGAGGATACCTTGGGATCAGGAAAGGGTGATGACTCAGCTGCTAGAATATTACATCGAACAGGTCGGTACATACCATAATGACTTAATTATCAGTGATTTTGAATCCTCAATTTGTTTTCTATTTTAGGGTGACGTACAAATGTGTGTCACGTTGGTTATGGTACTAGGCGACAAGTTTAAACTTGATCAAGAAACTGTGGAGCAATGGTTCTTTTCCTACATCGGTAGGGAATTTTTTGCTATTTACTATCGGCTGGATAGCTTTTAGAATGACACTTTGTTGTTATTCCATCCAGAACTCTTGCATCGGTTCAAGTTATGGTATACAGCCACGGCTGTAATCAAATCTTGCAAGATTCAATCTGTTTTTGTACAAAATCAGGTGGGATTAATTTCTTTTCTTTTAATAAATTGTATGATATCAACAAATCTAAATATTTTCCTTGTTTGTGCAGCAATCAACAACTGTTTATACGGCGTGTAGTAAATGTATGAAACCATCGACTAACTCGAGGAATACCTTTTGGATGTGTGAGAAATGTCTGAAGTTATTAAATTTATGTTCTATTTGGTTGGTTGACTCTTTTGAATTTAATTGTCTTGATTCGGTTGCCTCTCTTTCCATGAAAATTCACCCTTCGATATGTATGTTCTCATTGCAGCCACACTCCGGTAAAAGGTTTATATGCCTGGTGTCAAGGTTGTAGTCATGGAGGCCACCTTGTCCATATGGAAGATTGGTTTAAAAAATCGATTGAATGCCCCACAGGATGTGGGCATAAATGTATGCCTTCGATTTTCTTGTTTTCCGGCGAGACGCCACATCCTTAATTATTGCGACGGGATTGCACCAAGTTACTAACCGAAAGTCGTTAGAAATATATGGATTATATGCTCTACGTTCTTCACTGACTGGGTGGCACGCAGCGGTTATCATCATGTTATCTTTATATTCGTTTTCTTCCGATTAATGCTGGATTAAGTTAAATTTCTAATTATGTTTACTCCGTGTAATTTTAAACACATTGCATCATCTTAAGAAATGTTATATATATATAAAATCGCAAATTTATTTATTACATTGTTTTGTGGCCTATTTAATTTACTTCATGTTCAAGTGTTTTTATAAGCGATATTAATCGAATAATAAAATAAAATTTAAGAAATGTTATCAAGACGACTTCTAACAAATTCGCGCGATCGAACATCAGCTTGTCTTATGGGCTCTGGAATGCGATATCGACAGCACTTCAATACTAAATGAACGGCAGTCTCTAGACTTATCCGGTGCCCAATTGAAACATATATTGGATTGGTTGTACTCTCCAGGCTCCGTACGGCCTATGAATGAAGGTAAAACGGTAAGCTTGCTGGATAGATGGTGTCTAAGTGGTTTACACTCACCGCTCCCCAAACTACTCCCGAATCCCCTCGGAGAAGATAAGAGTCGCCTCCTTTTCTCAGAGATTCTTTGACCGTGCTTTTTACGTAACTCATGGACATCTTGTCGCCATCATCGATGTGTAAAAAATTTTTTCCGACACCAACCGTAGGAACATTCGCTAGAACCCCTAGATGACTAGCCAATCCAAATCGTCTTGGATGAAGTGTGCCATTACCGTCAACTAATATTACCTGGGGGTAGATCGTGGGATTTGTTTGCCGAAGAGTACTAAGTAATTCGACCAAAGGTTTGACCTCGCGAAATGCCAGAAAACCAGCAATATATGGAAGTTTCAATTTAACCATTCTAAAATCCTCATAAATTACCTGTACATGATTATAAAAATCAAAGAAAATGAAGCTACAAGTTGACGAAATAAACTTACATCGAGGCTCGGATATTTTAGGACCACCAAAGACGCTACAGCATCTTGTTCATTATTCTCAATAAAACTGACATCCACACCCCCGATAAAATTTAATCCCTCAAATTCCACCATCCCGTCTTTATCCAAAGTGATCCTTTTGAAACTTAGATCATCGACCTCGATTAATCTCAACTTTAACTCCGATTGTTCTCTCGCCCAAGCATCCCTTTGCGCTAGGGAAGGATTGTCATCATATACCGTGCTCATCTAATGAAACTGTACGGTCGGTACCGAAAGCAACAACCGATTTGTCATTTTAATCACGTGAAAAAAAATATATATGTCGTGCTGCATTCAAAAAAAAATTTTTATACAGTAACCGCTAACTAAGGATTAGGAGAAAAAAACAACGTGATGAAGCGCACCCATACTCGATTAACCGACGCGAACAAGGAAAAGAAAAAAGGAAAAAGGAATTGACCTACTTTGAAGATAAACATCTTAATTGAGAGATTAAAGTATTATATTATTACCTAATTATTACCTACGTATTACGATATTAGTGAATTATTTGTATATTTAGATTACGTAACAAGCAAAAATTTTTTAATTCATAGCCAAGCCAATCTAGCTGACTATATATACTGCATATTCTGCATATATAATATTACAATAATATTTTGATTTTTTTTTTTTTTTTTTAATTAATTATTTTTTTTCATGAATTTAAAAATCCCAACTATTTAAATTCTTTTTGGATTTGTCCACTTATAACTTTTAATATATTTCTAAGTTCTTTATATATGTATATACTATACAGTTGCTTTCAAATGTTTAAGTTCATTTACTATGTTTTTATTATAAATTTTTAGTTTTAAATCCTTAATTAATAATCAAAAATTATGAAATTTTTTTAAAAATATATATATATACAGTATATTTAACAATAATAAAACTTTTGAATTTATTTATAAAAATTTTTTAAAAAAAATAGGAGAAATAGAATAAGTATAAAATATAATATATGTAAATTTTATAATATTTGATTAAATAATTAAAGTTTTATGTTATTTTTATTTATTTATTATTATAATATATTTTTATTTAAACAAAACCCTTTCTACTGATTCCCAGTTTCCTTAAAAATTTTTTTTTTTGGTAATCTTTTTGAAAATTAAGAAGCTAGCCTCCAATATCTAAAAAACATATAGTTTAAAATCAATAATAGCTTAATATCAAGTTTCAAAATATTTTATTTTTTGTAATAACAATTACAGAATAAGTATCAAAAAAAAACTATTATAGTATAATTTTTCTTCACAAGGAAAGAAAACTCTAAGAAAACTGATTTATATTGAGCTCCTGAAGATCCAATCTCAATTTTACAAAGCTCTCAGTTAGATTAGTGCAGGCCAACACCTTTCTTGATACCAAAAAAAACATTATAAGCAATAATTTTAACTAATAAATTAATTAAAGTTCAGAACCCACAACACCTAAGAGGATATCCAAGCCTCAATTACTCAACAGTAAAGTATAATATAAACAACACAATAATATTTCATATTTAGAATTATATAATGCAAATATGTTATATTTGTTAGCTTAAATAACAATTTACTTACATGTCTAATAAATAACTTGTTTAATATATTTATACTTCATACTCATATATAATAGTAGTTATCAAAAAATACAATAGATATATAAATAGTAACACAGTTTACAATAACTAAATTAATATCTTATTTATATAAATAAAAGCAAATAAATAAATATAAACAAATAAACAAACAAGTGTTACTTAAACAAACAAGTGATAATCATTAACTAACTTAAAAACTTTAACAATATCAAAATAGTAAAACAATAAAACATATTAATATTATATACAACAAACTATTCTCTATATTATATGATCAATATGTCTATAAGAAAACATAAAATTTTACATATTACTAAGAAAAAAGATGTATATATTATTGAAACTTTAGTTCAACTAATAAATAAATATAATTAATAAAGAAAACTATAGGACTTACAAATCTTCTTAAATGTCATCTCAATTTAAAAAACTATTATAAATCCAACTTCAGATCTAATTAGATACTCGATTATAAATAGTATCATCATTAGAATTCTAGATATAAATCATACTATCTTTACCAATGTCAATATTTTCAGATAATATATCCTTCTACATATGAACTATAAAATAAAAAAAAAATCTTCTGGTTTCCTTTTTAGAAAACAAATATCTAAATATAATAGAATAGATAGAACAAATATAATATATTTTACAACCATTGCCAACAAATCAGTTGATAGTCAAAAGTGATCTTTTTACTGACAATTTACCTAATAAGGTAATAGTTATAGAAGTTCAAGCAATCACAATAATTAAAATTCCTATCATTGCTAAAGTCAAAATGGGAGACAAAGAATCAGAAAACAAAATTAAAATAAAAGTTATCAATAAAAAAATTAAAAGAGATAATATAATAAAACAACAAATATATAAGACAAGAAATAGAAGAATATCTAGTAATAATCTATATTATATCAAGAAAATTAAAAATTCAAAATAAATATATTTATTTCAAGACTTTTAGGAGAAACTGAAATAGAACAAATAGTATATTTCAGAATATATTAGGTTTGCCAAAAGACTTCTATCCCTTTATAAAAGAATTTATCAATAGCAATGCTTAGACAACCTTTTTATTATAAAGAGAAAAAATATGTATTATGATATCTGAAAAAAATCAATATAAAGAAGGAAAACAATTTTATTATTATAACTTTAAAAATGGACAAATGATTAAGCTCCAACCAACCATTAAATAAAAAAAGTGTTTTATAAAACAAAGGAGGAAAAAGAAATATTATTAATAGTTATTATTGATAGACATTAACTGAAATTATTCATGTCAAGAAATCAAAGCAGTCTTTAATCAATATGAATAAACAATAAATATTCATATTTATAATCATTCACAGTCATAATATAAAATCAAGTTATATGTTATTTTTTATAAATAATATATTAACCTTCAAAAAAAAATGGATGATCCATATCAAAGCAAAAACTATTAAAGCTATTTTTTCTCAAAATAAACCTTATAATAAAAAAATCACCAAAATTATCAAACAACATAATTTATAATTTTTGCAACTATATGGAATATATAATACTACTACTAGGCTGATTACAAGAGTAGTTAAACATACCAAGGTCAAAACATGTTATATTCCTAGAAATTCATATATGCTCAAAAGAAGAAGCTATATATATATATATACTGTAATCTACTTTCCAATAACATAAATCTCAACAATACCTTAAAAAAGTGTTTTCAAAAGAGACAGGATTTCAATGAAGTAAAAGAATCTGACATTAAATTTATATAATTATATGAATAACAAACTGATGGTATAAAAATGGATCAAACTGATATCAAAAGTAACATAAGATTCAATTGATATACAATACTGAAGGATAAATCAGAAACTGAGATCAAGAAAAGAATACATCTTGACAAAGAAAAAAAAAAATGCAATCCTCAAGGCTGATAATATATAATGATAAATTAATTATTATTAATAAATATTTATTTAATATTTCAATAAAGATATATCATAATAATATAATTATGCATTAAAATAATAAAAATAAAAATAATAAACTATAATTAAAATTTTTAAGCAATACAATATTTATAGTAAATATAATAGCTTATAAAATTTTACGATAATAATAATAATATAGATATCAAAGTATTTCATATGCAATTTTTATAGTTTTTGGATAACTTAAAATTGGTAAAGGTGAAGTCTATAATAAAAATATAATAAATGAATTCAAATTTTTATATTTAATTGAAGTTATAGATCGTACCATTTTTATTTTAAATTTATTATACATAGACACCTTGTTTATAATAATAAATTAATAAAAGGGAGTTTTTTAAATTTAATTTAATTGAAAAGTATAGTGACCATTTAAATCTTTGTTTTTACTTAATTTAATACAACGGATAAACATTTTTCGTTTTTCAATTAACTATTTTAAAGAATGTATTTGCATATCATAACGATAAAAAACTTCGACCAATAAGTTTATACTGTATGTCAAATTTAAATCTGGTATCAAAGAAAGTTAAGTATCCAACCGATAATTGATTTTTAATTAATTCGTCAAATTTTATAGTACGAAACACTTATTCATTGAAATTTTATAGTACGAAACTTATTCTTGTTGCACTAATTATTTGAAGTAAACCTATTCACCGTAAACTGCAATAATGGAACCTTTGATACGAATTGATTGCGTATACAGTACATACTGTATATTCATTCAATCAATTATTTCTATTAGATAACAACAGATTTTTCTTTTTGCTTCGATTACATTGATAAATACTTGGCTCATAATGCATATGCGTGCTCTATTCCTTTCCTACCCATTTTTTGTTAGTTCGTTCGGTGCTTGAATTCATTTCTTATAATGCGTAATGCGCAAGGAAAAAGCTTGAATAATGCACATGAAAGACGTGTTCTACTAGTAAAGGAAATTGGATTGATAAAGCGCCCATCAACTTAAAATGGTCAGCCGAAGCTAAAAATTTCAAGTAGTACATGTATCAAAGAGTCAATAAATTTTCCGGTTTTTCCCTAAGACTAACTTCGAAATAACTTAGTATTAAAGACCTTAAATTGTGTCATTTGTTCTCTAATCTTTATATGTATAAATTCAAAATAAGAAAATATTGGTCATCTATCGGAGAACCTTAATTTAAGAAAGGTTATCCCCCATAAACCACAAAAGCAAAGAATATAAAACTTTGTGAACCTGGGGATTGAAATATATAAATATTATTTATCGTATTCCATTCACCGACATTAATTAATGAAAAGTTACGTTATAAATCCCTGGAGCAATAAAATACTTTATTTCTAAAATTTTATTGCCTTTCTAAATATACTCACCCCTACAAGAGTCTTCAGAGGAGCAGTTTATGAACATGGGAAAAGTAGTCTCAAAGCAACATGATAATCATCTTGCCGTCCCTCGAAATTGTTCATCTTTAAAGACTACAACCCCTCGATCCTCAGTAAGCGATCTCTCCTATGCGTCAAATAGCTCCTCAAACAATGACTCTTTGGTGGGTACCGCAAAATTGTATTGCTCAGATGACGCGTCAAGATACAATGAATGCGACAGAGTACAAATACAACATTTTTTAATAAGAGATATGTGGGAAGGTAACTTTAATTCACCCGTAGAGGATGTATTAAAGCGTGGTAGAACGAGGGTTCTCGACGTGGGGTAACAAAATAAAAAGCATTATATTTTTGTAAAATTTTAAGGGGAATTTAAATTTTATTTACATTGATCTTCTCTCAATAGATGCGGCGCTGGAGCGTGGATTCTCGAAATGGCGTCAACCTACGAAAATACAAAATTCTATGGCGTTGACATATTACCTTTATTTCCCATGCTTATTAAACCAAAAAATGTCAAGTTTGCAGTTGCGAACGTGGTAGAGGGTTTACCCTTCAATGACAACGTGTTCGATTTTGTTCATATGAGGTTCATGGGATTGTCTCTTTCGGAATCCAGCTGGGAAGTTGTTATTGAAGAACTTATTAGAGTAACGAAACCTGGCGGATGGATTGAAGTATGTGATACTGACAATACATGGAGAAATATAGGTCCCAAAACTAATAAATTCCGATCAAAAGGTATCATTTCATATTAAATGTCGTCCTCCTGAATACAAGATAAAGACTAATCACATATTTCCATTAAAAGTTTCCAAAGAATTGCTTATCAACCACGGGGTAAGAATGGAATCAAGTACACTTGCGAAACCCTTGCTTCTAAACAACCATCTCCTGACGAACTTCAACCAAGAAGAAAAATTTATTCCGTTGGGTAGTTGGGGAGGTAAATTGGGCTGTATGCACTTGGAGAACTTGAGATGGGGCGCAAAGAACATGAAAAAGATTCTCAATTCATTCGGTTGGAGTGAAGAAAGATACGATCACTGTGTCAATTTGGTTATTAATGAGATTGAGTCAAAAAGAAACGTTTTCGATGTTAACTATAGATACTGGACGAGAAAATTATGACCATAAGCTGAATTCCTTGATTTTTCCAAAAATTGGTTAATAGGATGATATAATATTTATTAATTACATATAGACAATTATACACATAATAATAATTTAATGATTTTCTAATTTTTTTAAATGACTCGTGAAGTCGGTGTTAAACAACAACCTTTCGCCTTCTATGCTTGCGTTCATATTCCGTATTTCTTATCTGAGGATATTCTATATTTATTCAAAGTGATCGTTCGAACCCAATGCTTCATACGGACGAATATTTATAAGATCGGAACCGATCTGTAAACATGCTCGGGTCCAAATTTGGATTTAGAATCATACTTATTCACAATAAGAATTATTATCAATTGTCTTTTAACGCGGCATAAAACGTAAGGAAAATATAATATTAAATAAATTTTCGTTAGAAATATATAAAATCATTAAACAAATCAACTTTACTTTTAACTTTATTATGTATATCATTCAATCAAAAAAAAATTTTTTTTATATAAGAACTATACTGTATAGTAATTATAAATCAATTACAATATATGCATTTTTGTTGATTTATTATCTAAATTTATTTTTATCTTTTCACACATTTTAAATATTAAATCGATTTTTAATTAATGATTTAAAAATTATATAGAGTTTAAACTTCATTTGTGATTTCATTAGGTTTATTTGATCATATACTTTATCTGTAACTATATTTAATTAAAACTCTAAGTCGCTCACAGCATATCTATTCCAATTTCGTGTAACGGCGATGATGAACCGGAGTCTAGTTAGAAACCAGGATTCCGAAGTTGAATTGAACTTCTTTATTTGTATACGGTATACGTACGTGCGTATGTACATTAGTATTCACCGCGCAAACCATAATCATAACCAAACATGTTGAACCGAATCGTAGCTAGTAAAATACGATCGTTCAATTGCCAAATATTTACACCAAATCAATCTTTCCTAACCAATTATTCTTCAAGATGCAAGTTCCCGTCGATCTCAAGTTCCCCAGGATCATCAATCTTTTTCAATCATTCGGGATTTCCATCGCTTAGATTGCTCTCCGCGAGTTCAATCGAAAAAAAAAAAGATGTCGAACAGCATGTCATCTACGAAGCTCCATTGGCGAGAGCTTGTAAAAGATTAAAAAAATTCTCGATCGCGTCTCTGATAAGTACCGTGTCAGTTACACCATTGATTTTTATTCTGAATAGTTCCTTGAACCTGAAGGCTCAGGCTTTGATGGCTTTGTTTGGTATGCCCAAATGACGGAAATAATTCACTGTTTCAATTTTGATCGGATTATTTGTTAATAGCAAAAAAAAAAAAAAAAAAATTCATAGTGATTTCAACAAGTGCTGCATCAACGACCTTGATTCATTGGTGCATTTCGCCATATGTAGCTAAAATCATTTACAATCCGTCAAAGAAGGAATGCTTCGAGGACGAGAATACTATCGGTTCAAAGATTACCCCTGAAACGCTCCTGACTTTTGAGACATTCACGTTATTAGGTACTTCGAACTTTACTACCCTCCAAGTTAAATCCCTCGAACCATCATCAAGAGTTTTTACTACATGGAGGGTCAAGAATAACCACATGGGGAATCCAAGTGCCATTACGAGTTCGGGCAAGAGAACGAAACCCAAGAATCAGTTTTATGTTCATGCGGATTTGTTTGAGAGTTCAGAGATGAAAAGGATCTCGGAGATTGTAATATAACTTTGGGCAAAAAAAAAGCTGTTGATGAGACGTGAAAGATGCAGAAAATAAAAGTAACTCGTAAAACTTAAAATTTACGGGTTCATTCACGTTTTTTCTTTTTTATCCCTCGCAAATGCGAGGAGGGATTGTCGGTGTCGCGTTCGACAATTCGGTAGTTCAATTTTAAAAACGATGCTCGCCCTTTATTCCACTATACATAAATTCTTTTGGTGAGCAGTCGCAGGATGATGCATTCGTTAATTGGCAATACAATCGCTGGCGCTAAAAAACTTTACCAAAATTTCAATCTTAATGAATAAATGCTACGAAAAACTTTCATTATGACTAACAAGATAAAATAACAATTAAAATTTTTCTCCGAATGTAAGATTTAAGTTAGTTAGATAAGTCACGTAATTACAGTTCTTGGTAAATAGTTGACAAGACTATCCTTGATACGTAATGTTAATATTACAAACATAAATACTATCCTAATAAATATAGACAACCGCTTATTTACTTGTACATTATATAATACATGGATACGGCTCATTTTCACACGAAAAACTTTTTGTTGATTAAAAACAACAACAAGTTAACGTTCACTTTTGCCACTCCATCAAATATACTCATCACCTGCACATTGTTAAATCGGCTTTGTAACAAATCCTCTAATCTCAATTCCATCTGAGCTCCCGGTACCGGCACTCCGGCGTAGGATGCGTCAATGGTGAAAATTCCCACTTCATCGGATGATATGGTGAAACTGATCTTGTCCAACGTGGGGTAGCCTGAGATCGAGATCAATACTCCTTTTTCGTGAAGTCGTTGGGCCGTGTATTTGAATGATCCAAATTGTGGTACCTTCCCGGATTTTTGTAATTCTCGAAGATGAAAGTATTGTCTCGTGAATGGCAAGACTAGGCGACTTTTCTTTCTAAAAGAAAAAAAAAGAATGTTCAGATAATGACTCAATGTAATTAATTATTAAAGGTGATAAAATCATGAATCTCAAGGAAACATACGATGCCTTACCCTTTTTTGGTGGACAACTGTTGCATGCAAACTTCGATGTGATCGTTGTAAATTTTGATCTGCTCGTCTAAATGTGTTCGCTTCTCTTCTAAGTTAATCAATGTCTGCCTCAGCTGCCTCAGCTCCCTTTGCCTTTGAACTCGTCTCCTATTTTTATTCCTTATGTCCGTAGCAATCGCGTTTAGCATATCTTGATAATTATTTTTTCGCGTCACTTTTTCCTCCTTTTCTAATTTCAGTATATTTTGTAATGTCAATTTCTTAACGTCCAAGAATTTCATGTGACTAATGTCACTTAATCCACTTGCTCCACTTCTACCACTGGCACTGCTTGCGTTACTTCCCGAATTGGACTTTCTCTTTTCATGATCTTTTTTACATAATTCTGCATAGGAAACCTCATCTTGCGGGGTCACCGGTTTTAAGAGAATGTCCAACAGACTCGTACCATTTTGCACTCGCATTATGGATAGGACTGTACGCTTTGTTTCAACGAACAGGTGCTTGATTTCGGCATCAGGATCGCTCATCGCTTCCAAAGCAAGTCGACTTGTGAGTGTCAATGATATCTCTTTTTCATCTGAATCGTCCTCGAAACTAGGAGCCTCTCCGAGGTCTTGAAATATGTGCCTCATTACGTCATTCGACTGAGGTGATATGTGATCCAATTGTTGCAGTAATAATTCGTGCGTAGAATATATCTCTTGTGGTGAAATGTATATGATCGGATTGTGCGTCCTGGCAAGGTCATCAAACTCATCGATGCCAAAAAATGCTTCCGCTTCCCCAATATCGGTGACTATTTGAGGAACAGGGGCAATAGAAAATTGACATGATTATTTTACGGAATAAAGAAGGAAGTGTGGTTCCGAGTGACACATACCATCCTTAAAGAATTTGGAGAATCTATTTGCCGCATATGAAACATACTCGTTCAAAGGCTGCAAGTACATATTATCCTCGCTAAACAGTTTACCCACGGAAATTTGATTCAACATTTTAGATATCTGCATTGCGTTGATAAAATGCGTCAATCATTCATCGAACAAAGGAGATGATCTTTTCGGCACATCAAGAAAAATAAAAACTTGCACAAACCTCGGCCAAGCTTTTTCGCTGCATTGGACTAACTACATTTTCAATTACATCGAATCCTTCGGGTGCACTGAAAGTGAAATGTTGTCAAAGATCAATGGATATGAAGATTGATTGAATGAACATTGCGTGAATGCTTACACGATGGCAGGATTCAGATATCGATAATAGATCAAGTGTCCAACAACCTTTATCACGGAATCCTCGCTTTCATGACTAAACTTTGCCATCAGTGATTTTTTTAATTCTTTGGCAATATATCGTATTCCGAAAGGCATCTTATCAATTGAATTTATTATGGCCGTCAAAAACATATCAGTCTCTTTACGAAGTCTTTGTAGGTGATGGATGAACACGGTTCTTGTCTCCGGATCATTGAGTGCATCCGTTTGCGTGATGTCGGTTGGTCTACTGGATCTGTGCCCAGTTTTTAACTCTTCCGCATTGACCAATGTCCGATAGATACTCAAAGGATCCGTTTCCAGGTCCAACGATTCATCATCCATAATATGTTTTACCAAGGGGCTGAGCAGATCTCGCAAGAATTTTCGTTCCTTTGCTCCGCGATTATAATGGACAACTAATTTCATGAACATGAAATTTCCTCTTAAGAATTCCTGCAATGAATCTATACTCTCCAACTCCTCCATCATACTCTTTTGGAATAACTTGAGCAACAAATACTCCTCCCTCGCATTCTGAGCATAGCCGAACAACGTTAAAACCACTCCCTCAACCAACTTCTTTGTCTTTTCGGAAAATCCCATCTTGTTCATTATGAAGAAAAGTCTTGCGAGATAGGTCGGTTGTGTCTGTAAAAGGTAAAAGAGTTGTTGATACAATTCCAGTCGATGACGCGATACCTTGTCCAAAGATTGCAAAGATAAATGACCAGTCGGAGAATTGAGTTGGGAAATCCGTCGGTTGCGTTTCTTTGGATTGGCCACAGCAATAACCTCATCCAGGGTGATCTTATTTTTAACTAACAAAGCGATTTTAATGTCTAGTTGATTTAGATGATCCTCTGATTGGTTGTTGTCACGAATACGCTGAATGACTGCTTGTCTCAAACGTTCCAACTCTGTGTGGAAAATCGACCGTTAAACAAAACGAGACCTTTCAAAGGCGAATGAATTTGACCCAGAAAAAAAATCGTACCGATTTCTTCTTCAAAATCGAATTCACTGTCGTTCAATAAGTGAATAAAATTCTTTATGGTTCCCACTGGCGGATTGCTCCCCATTACTTTTAAATAGAGGTATGAGTTGCTTGCATTATTATTATTTTTTTTTTTTTTAGATAATGAAGTGAAATGAAAAATGAAATCACCAATGAACCTACCCAAACTTCGGTAAGCATCTCCCGCGAGTTTGGCACGATATAAACTCTGAATCTTGATAACTTTATCGATGTTTTTTTTGATAATGATCGGTTCGACTGAGATGCCTTGTTCGGGCTAATTTTCCACGTATGCCAGCTTGCAACTTTGGGCATTAACATGAATCATCAATATTTCGTATTGGGGAAAACGAAGATAACAAGTTTTTGACATTGCAAACCTGAACAATCCATTTCTCTAATTTTTCCATCTGGTCCAAACGTCTATTCCATTCCGCTCGCACCAACCAACCACGAGATTGCGCTTGTAACTTAATTATGAAGGGTATAATTGATTGGTGTACAGCTCTTCGTTTTAATAACCTTTTTCTTGCAAGATGAGTGCGCGCAATGGACTGGCATTTTAAGAGAGATTCCTTGTTCTCCGACCAATATCTGATCATTTCTTCGTTAGATTTAAACGGCGCGTTATAATTTAAAGGTTAAAAAAGCTTAAATCTTCAAAGTTTGCTTGCACATACTCTCTTCCTCGGACTCTTCTATTACCGCCTTTGCTGGTTCCACTGCAGGTTCAGGTTGTATGAATAATGTCTCCAAAGGTTCGTTAAGTTCCGCCGCCAATGCTACTCCAACATTAGCAAAACTTGGCATGATAATTCCTGAAGCATCCAATCCTTTTTGTGTCTTGTGCAATTGTTCATCTATAAAGTCAATTGTTTAATTTCATCAAAAATACAACGGATGTATATTAAACGGGTGAATAACGCCTACCGGTAAATTCCAATTTTCCCACCAAATTCTTAATTCTAATCGTGAGGCCTCTTCCAGACAGCAAGTGGCTAAATAAAAAACCGGAAAAAACTGAATAAAATGCGTCATCTATCCATTTACTTTTTATTCTAGATAATATACCTTAGAGCATGTATACAATAAATAACTTTTGGAATGTTTTTCTTTTCATATAAATCCGTTAATTCGAACCAGAAAATCTAAGTGGGCATTTAAATCGTTATCCACAATTACACACGTATTGGAAAAACAAAATGAATCACACACCTTGGGCAATCCGACTTTTTTTATTGCAAAGAAAAAATAGTTGATATTGTCCGAATGACGGAATTGTAATTTTGGAGACTACGGGATGATGGTTAACCGTTAATTTGTTGTGAACCTTCAAATAATAACACATCTTAACGATTAATAACCTCGAATATTCTTTTGACAACAGAAGGTTCGAAGGATCTGGCCAGTTTTGCCAGCACAATTCCATTTCTAAGACTTTCTTCCAGTATAATGATCGGATCAATCTCCTCATTGATACATGCTTCTATCCACCTATTAAAGAATGTTTAGCATTTGATAAAATAAAAGCATCTCAAAGTTGAACAGTCAACTTTATAATTACTCTTTTGCTTCTCCAATGTGGCATAAGTATTCATAAGCCTGAATGTTTTTTCGTTGTTGATCGGCCCAATTTCGCGAGTTTTGACGTTCCCCAGTTTTTTGAAGCCTGATGCGACCTTTCAAACCTACAACATAACATTACTCGGTTAGATGATATACATGAATTTGGGTAATACGCGTGATTCGACAATTTCAACAAGATTTTAAGAAATATGACATCAAGCTACGCGTCATAAGATTGATTGAGTGCTTCTACGTAAGAGATTAACTGTCGATAACAAATTATTCGCGCATAATTGTCTAATTACGAATGCATATAAGGTCTCACCAGACTCTTACCAGTGACATCTTCCGCATTTTCCGTTATGGTTGGAATTTGCAAGTCCGAAAAGTCTTTCTTTCCGGACATGCTGGACAAACGTTTGAGTTCAGCCGACCTTGTGAGATCCCGATTAACAATCATGCTACTAGATCTCGTAGGCTCTCTCGTGAATTTATTGCCAAACTGCGGAGTCCAATTCGAACTAGTGAAAGGACGCTCGGAACCCATTTCGACAATTAAGGAGGTATCGTCTTGCTAATTATATGCCTGCTTACTTTTCGTAATTTATTAACTCAGCAAAAGTGCTTTTTAAATTATGGTTTCATTAAGGAATTTTCGTCTTTGAAGTACTTCCGTCACTATTTATTAATATCATAAATTAGCAAAATAAAATTCGTGAATGGAATAGGGGGTTAAAATAAGGAGTATAGAATGTGGAACGATAGCGTGTGGATCTTGATTACGTAGACAAAAAAAGAAGAATGGAACTTTTTTTTTTCATGATGTAATCACTTTAATTGCATCAATTTCGTAAATCGAAAAATTATCGCACCGGCGGAAATCGTGCACCTTGGCTCTGTTCCATTTAATAGTTTTAATATTTTTGACAACATTCGCATGGAGGAAATTGCAAAAAATTTTCGTCACCTCATAAAAAAAATCGGGCGACACTTTAAAAAAAAAAATGCCGTTACCGAATTAGGTATATGATGTATAGCATTGATATAAAAAAAAAATTCTATTAATATTTAATGTTTTATAATATACATTTTTTTTTTTAAGTTGTATTATTCAAATTTATTTATACTATAACTTAAATTAGCAATAAGATATCTTTTAAAACAAAACTTCCATAATAAATAATAATTTTTTTTTTTTGATAAATTATAAAATTAATAAATTATTAATTTTGATTTTTCCTTTTGAAATCCCATATCAATATTCAAAATATCACAACTATTCAATATTAATAAAAGTATATTAAGAACCTGAATTCTATTTAAATGTATGTTTTTTATTTATCAAAAAATATAAAAAGTAGTATGTATAAATATTAATTGATATATTACATACAATTCTTGAATATCTAATTATGAACTTAAAAATTGGTAAAATTAAGTTAAAATTTATAATAAAAAAACTATATTTATTAAAAATAAAATTTAAAATTCACAATATTACTGACAAGTATTAAATCAAAATCTGTATGTGATCAAAAAGATTAGTATTGCGAAAATCACGATATGTCTCGGAATCTCCCGCTCAAGTATAAATCGACACGTCCAGAGCTTTTTTTCACGTGCTAGATTCTTCTTTTTTTTTTTTTGTTTCTAATATAAAGTATGGAATATTTGAAGTTCCCAAATTTTGGTCATCGAATAATAATAATAATTGAACCTTTTTTTTTTTTTAATTTAAATTAGTGAACGCATGACTATAGTCAAATATATTATTAGGTCATGCAATTTAAGATTTTTTGTTTCACGCCATGTGTCATAAAATCGCTTTAAGAACATTAACGATGTATAATAAAAGAAGTTTGAAAACACGAAAAATAATACGCACCTAACATTTTGTCACCTTCAAAAGTAATTGGTTACCATGTGCTACTGCGTTAAATAATTTGTTCGTGCAATTGTTATTCCGATTTAGAAAGTCCACAAAATTGTTTTGTGCACGGAGGCAATGCTGCGTTTAAAATTAGACTACTTTATATAGACATTAATCGGAAGATAGTCCGCAAATTTATATTGATAAAAGAAGAAATTATATTGATAAAAGAAGAAATTATATTGATAAAAGAGGAAATAAGTTCTTTTTTTTTTTTAAAAGTCCAAATGCCTGAAACCAGTCAATCTTCTGCCGGAAATTCTGATTGGAATGTACACATACCATACCATTCAATCGAGACCATTTCAAATGAGAAAAGGATTGAAATCTTTAAAAACGAAAATCTTTTGAATGTTTGTGAGTATGTATAATGATTTCTCGCCTCGGGGTTGTAAATTCATGTCATTTTCGCTATAAATTCATGTATTCTATCATAAAGTTGGGTAGTCACTGAAAAAATCCATGGCAGTAATTTCTCCTTCCAAACTGATGGAAAGCAAATAAAATGCGCCAGTAGATCCAGAACGCTAAAGGAAACCGAAGAGTTCTTTGGATTCCAAAATGCGTTGAAAAAATACCGAGAAAATTTGCTAAATTTATGGGAAATTATAAATTCTCGAGAATTGATTCGAACTAGTCAGAACGAAAAGGTAATTATAGTATATGGAGAGCTATTTGGTGGAAAATATTCTCATCCAGACGTAAAGCCGGTACCAGGCTCGAAGATAGTTCAATTTGGAATCGAGTATTGTCCGCAAAACGAATTCATGGCCTTTGACATTTTCGATGGGAGTGATTATTTGGAATACGATACGATGGTTGAAGTACTGGAAGAATCGGGATTACCATATCTTAAACCTCTGTTTCGAGGTACCTTCAATGATGCTTATAATTATGATCCAGAGTTTACCACCACCATTCCTGTATGTCTTTCTTTCTTTCGTTTATACGCTATATGTATAATGTGTGCTGTAGCATTTATACGTTTTTCATTTTTCAAGACAATTTTAGGTTTACCTCAATTGCCATACCCAAACAAAGCAGAAGGCGTGATCTTGAAACCTGTGAAAACTCTTCGAACGAAAGCTAACGTTCGTCAAACACGCGTCGTATTTAAAATTAAGACTCCCGATTTCGTAGAACGCGTGAGATCAAGCAAGCGTCAAAATGCAAAATTAAATCAAAGGATTTCACGCGAGTCAATAGATAGTTTGATTGAGGAATTTGATTGCTTTGTCAATTCCAATAGATTTGCCAACGTTATTTCAAAGTATGGCCCAATCGTTAAGAGGGGTGATGATGATGATGAAATTGAAAAGGGTGTCCAGTTTGTCGAAGAAAAGGAGCTGCAGAAAATCGCCGAATTATTATTTAACGATGCAATGGAGGATTTCAAGAAGGATGAAGAATTGATGCGTAGGTATGAAGAATTACCTGAGAGGCAAAAAAATATTATCAAAAAGAGAGGGAAAGCCGTGGCTTATAAGGTTTCAAAGGAATACGTGTTAAACGTCTATAAAGTCAATATTAAGCCCTACTTGTTTTTTGAAGATGATGGATTCTCGTTAGTTTAATTACAATACGCATGTGCATTGTTTCGCGGTATACGAACCTCAATTCCAATAAACCAGCAAAAATTCTCTAATGAAGAAAATATATAATTAAAAAAAAACCATTTATGTTAATGGCTTTTTATAAATGTATACATACATTGTGTATACTATATATAATATCTGTGAATACTGCATATTATCAAACCATTGTTTAATTCCAGTTATTTATTACAATTCTGTTAAACTAAAAAATTTCAAAATTAAAAGAAATATATAGCACTTTGATTTTATAAATTTTTTTTAACTCACAATTATGTCATTGTGATATGTTTCTATTGAAATATCAATAAATTATTTTTAAATTGTATCAACTTTTACATGATAACTAGTTAAAGAATTATATTACTTAAAAATATAAAAAGTTAACTAAGTTAATTTGGATTAAACAAAACTAAATCTCAAATAAATATTCTATATCAAATTTTTAAACAATATTGATAGGTTTGATACTTGTTATTTAACCTATTTAAATCATTATTAATAATTTGTTGCTATTGATTATTTCAAAAAAAAATAAATTGTTAACTTATCACTAGTTGAAATTGTGTCATTCGGCTGTTAAATTATTGCTGAATTTGATAAAAATTAATAATAAAAAGATTGATGAGTTATTTACAATTGCTATCACTCGGTATTAAAAATATTAGCAAAAAATCAACAAAAAATATTACTATACTGTGAAAAAAAATACTGTGGTCAAAAATTCAGCAAAAAGATTGATATTGTGATAAAAAATTCAGCAAAAAAATTGATACTATGGCAAAAAAATTGATATAGTATAAAAAATTTACAAAAAAATTGATACTATGACAAAAAATTCAGCAAAAAAATTATTGTGAGAAAAAATTCAGCAAAAAAAATTATTGTGGAAAAAAATTCAGCAAAAAAATTATTGCAGCAAAAAATTCAAATTTCACAAAATTTATTAAAAAATTACAAAATCAATTGATTAAATTATTTGTTATTTTCCTCTTCCTCCTCTTTCTCCTTTTTTACTTGCTTTTCTTTTCTTTTTAAAGATCTTAGCTTGACTCTTTTAAAACTCGTCTCAATTAGTTTTATCTTATTGAATGTTTTCTAAGATTTTTTACTTTTTTCTTTTAATCTAATTATCTCTAAATTTTATCCATTCATGCACTTTTTCTAATTTGTTCCTTACTCTCTGAACACATTAACGATTTTTCATATTTGATAATTTTTCATCTTTTGGATTTATCTGCTGATTTTTTACCTTTTCTTATCTCTTTTTCTTGTTCACATTTTGAAATTTCTTCCAAACTATATGTCCAATTCAACAAGCTTTCTGGTGGAGTCATATCATAAAACTATGAATAATCATGATATTATTTACGAGTTAGTTGGAACACTTGAATTAATTTCAAATATTCATCCAAATATTTTAACAAATTCTTTAACTATAGATAATTATGATTAATATTATAATTATTCGACATAAAATATTTTGCTAAAAAATACCTTTTCAGAATATCAACTGTAATCATATACATTTATTCTTCTTTTAATAGTGTTTTCCAGATCAGTTTCACTTTCTTCAGATGAATGTACCTTTGTTTCTTTAATTATATCAATTAATTCATCTCAATATTTGACAACTTTTTTTGATTTTCATTCAACAAGCAACTGTGTACTTTTAATTCTTTGTGTCCTTTTCTTAATTATTTGTTAAAAATTAATACTTGAAAGAGTATAAATATAGAATATTAGTAATCTTACTTTGTTTAACTGGCTATTTTCATGTATGTGATGATTGTCTGCTTCCAGTTTTTCAGTCTTTACCTTTTGATATCTTTCTCTCTAATAGCAATGTAAAGTGCCTAACCATTTATTTATTTGCTTTCATGAAAGATTAAATCATAGGACCATAAATTTTATTAATTCGGGTATCAACTTTTGTAATATTTTTTTATTCACATCACTCAAAAAAACTTCGTTTATCCTCAGTTTATATTCATCAAGAATGATTTTCATTAAGGCTTTCATTTCTATTCTCACTTCTTCTGGTTTCGGCTTATCTTTGATAATTAGTTTTACTGGTTTTGTCTCTTTACTACTCCTTTTAGATTAAATTCTTTGACACTTTCTTAAACTTGGCAAATTTTCAGATTCTGATATATCAACTGCTCTAGATTCTATAACAACTATAGGATCAAGTTCAAGTTTCACAGATTTGAGCTGATTAATTTCCTTTTTTAAATCTTCTATTTCATTTTTTTGCTATTTTGATTCTTCGGAAAACTTGTTATTAATATATTTCATTAGATTTAATTATTTTACAAATTCGGTATTTTCTTTTTCTAGTTTTTTGATCTCTATACATAATTCTTTATTTTCTAAATAAATTAGTTGATTAATAAAGATAAATTTTAATTTTTTTTTTTTTTTTTTTTTAATGCTGGCTAAGCCAAAACTTTATTGAGAGATCTTTACATAAGATAGAGAAAACAAAGTTTTTCTGGGACTATATATAAGAAGTGTTTGTACAAATAAAGTATTACAATAGAAGAGCTCCTTTATGGAGACTTCACCTTGTGGTCTAGCCATCTCTTAAGAAGGAAAAGAGAACTAGTCTAAGGTCTAACTAGTGCTGAAAAAATTTTTAAAACTATGTGGACCACCAGATAATCGACCTAAATTTTTTAAACCTGCTGACTATTTACCAAAGAACACCATTGACTAATCCAATGCCTTGCGAATTATCTACCAGAATACTGTGTCCAAGACTTTTATTTAGCAAATTTTAATTTACATTTGACTCCTGCATCTACTTAGTAACTGTACAGTAATTTATATGCAACCCCTCCCTACATATTACTCTGTTTACTCTGTGTATGCTAAATAAGTACTATGTATATCAACTATTCTTAGTATCATATCTATACTTAGCTAGTTATATAGACTATACTATATATATAAGTACTACCTCATCAGAAAGCCCTGTGATTCCTTCTTGATTGTTCCCAGCACAATTTTTCTTTGACCAATAAGAGCAGGCTGGTTATCAGGCCGTCGAATTTTCTTTATCCTGAACCCGGTATTTTGATTTTTCGGAGTGGTTCATGGGTTTCTCCTCTCACCAAGACCTCCCGATAGTTAAGGTAATGAAAACATGGTATTACCAAGTACTTGTTTCAGAGGCACTCTACTGGTCAATTAGATCATCTCTTCTTATTGCCTTCAGGGGTAAAGTTACCAACTCAGGATAGTCCTAACTTTGACTTCAGAGATTGGTCCAATCATAATCTTTATATAGACTATCTACATGATCAACAAGTTCCCTCCTTGCTGATCGGTAGCTATATTCAGAAACATCGGTTATATACAGTTAGGCCAATGGATAAATATTCATGCCCCCTACGGGATTTGAACTTGTATTTTGTGATTTGACCTATGGAGTGCTAACCACTGCACTATTGATCCATAGGTCAAAGATAAATTTTAATAATTCAGTAATAATTTAATTTTAATCTTTTTCAATATCCTTTTTGATTTGAGTTTTAGATGGCAATTCAATTTCCAGTATTGATATTCATACAACTTCAGATACCAATATTTTAGGCAATACAATAAATAGTCTTCTTTTAAGCAATTTGATAGCTATAATAGAGATTAAAGATTCGGTATCAGGTGTTACTGAATGAACTGTTCCTGCTTCTAATGTAGTTGATATGAAGGAAGTTTGTGATGGCAACAAAGATTATGAAGATTATAAAGGTAAGAGTAATTGTTCTCTATAACAAGTATGTCCAGTTGATTTTTTTAGTTCAAACATTTTAAGTATCAGAAAAAAATATTAAATTAAAAGGATATTTAAATAAAATTATTTGTATTATTTTAATCCAATTTGGAGATGCATACAATATTATACTATTATTTATTATATTATATTGCAATTCAAAGTTATATACTATATTATACTATATATTATTCATCATATTATGCTTGTATTATATTACAATTTGAAGCTATTTAATATATTAATTATAACTTTGTCACTTTATGTTACTATTTGGCAATTTTCAAAATATCAAGAAAGTATTTAATTTCAGCTTTACTTTACAAAAGTTTAAGAAAAAATCTAAAAAAAATGAAAATTATTTGCAACTGCAATAAATGCAATAAATCACTTATTAATCCACAAATAAAATTTTCACATAGATATTGAAAAACAAAAGATGAACATTTGACAAATAAAGAATTTACATTTTGACATTGAATGAGAAATATTTTATCAAGTCAAATTATGTCATTAAGCAACAAACAACAAAATTTGAGATTGAATAATGCAAGTTCTAAAAATGATAAATTTGATGATAATGAAGAAATAGATAATATATTCAAAAATTATTTAGTATCCAAATATGAATTTTTATCAAATTCTAACAAATTTTAGATAGTTGTTTTATGTAAATTTTATTATGAATTATGAACTATAGAATTCAATTTAATTTATTAAATAGTGCAATAGATGTATTTTTAAAATTTATGAAATTGATGCTAATTAAAATTGGTAATAAAGAATTTGAGCTCTTTTATAAATCTTTGCATATCACCAACAATAAACTTGGATTATCAGATCAGTTCGTTAGTTTTGTGGCATATCAAAGATGTCACAAATTGTACAAACAGAATGATGTTCTTGGTTTTCAAAAAAACAATCAACTATTTGTCATGAAATATGTTTATATTAAATTTCCCAATTTAACAATAAACAAAGAAAACTTGCAATTTTTTACTGTCTATACAATCAGAATTATTAAATGGAAATGTAATTAATTAGCTTAATTTAATTTTTCTATATTATATTTTTCGATATCAATTGTCACAAATATATCAAAATCTGAATTTTGAATCTAATCTTTAGCATTGGATAGATTGATCAAGCATTGGCAAACTTCTATACAATATCTATAATAGTGATATTTGAAAAACTTTTAAAGATGAAAACTTAAAATTATTTTTTCGCAAAGAGACAGTTGATTCACATATGGGATTGGTATTAAATATCAACTGGTTTCAACTATTCGATAATAAAGTGCATAGTACTGGAGTTATATATATGGCTATCACAAATTTGCCATGTAAAATATAATCTAAACATGAAAATATATTGATTCTTGATATATTATAAGGTCCTAATAAACCAAGTTTATACCAAATAAACCATTATCTTTTTCCAATTGTCGACAAATTGATACAATTATGGCAAGGAATAAAACTTGATTCAACTGCCAAAAATGAAGAGGAAAAAAAAATTCAAGTGGTTTTAATTTTAATTTTGTATGATATTCCCATTGCATGAAAAGTGTGTGAATACATTTTGGCACTAGTGTCATGTTATTATTGCAAAAATAATATCAATTATAAAAATAATCATTATAATTTTGGTGGCATGAAGGATATAAATAAATGGTTTATACTGAGAGATTTGACAATACATACAGTAAACGAGAAATTATTGAATGGAGGTACTATAGCTTAAATATAGTATAAAACTATTTTGCTAATAAGAATCATATCAGATAGTTCAAATTTTTTTACTTATCTTATTTTGATTCAATTTAGCATTTAATTATTGATTCTATGTACTATTTTTTTTTAGGTATTGATAAATGGCTTGTTAAATAAATATGAATCGAAGAAGAAATACTGATAAATAATGTATTGAATAAAATACAATCAATAATAAAAATTTTTCAAGTGCCATTAGATATTGATCAAATTCTGAGAAAAGTAAATAGTGGCAAAGGATTTTTAAATTTTACTGCCAATCAGTGGAGAAATTTTTTTATAATATATGCAACTATTATTTTATAAAAGCATCTTTCAGATGTGGATTGCCAAATTCTAATGGATTTTGTCAAAATTTGGCAAATCTTAGTATATCGAATTTTAAGATAAAATTTGTTAAATGAGGTTCACAAAAGATTAGTTACAATGATTAAGTTAATAGAACAAAAATATGGAAAAGAAAAATTACTTCAAATCTTTATCTTTTATTACATTTATATAAATGCATGTATAATTATAAACTATTATATGTATTTTAGTATTTTTAATTTGAGAAAATAAATAGTATATTAGGTAGATTTTTTAAACAAATTTAATATTCAGAAGTAGAATTCTAATAAATTTTTAATCTAGGTTTATTGCCTAATAGTTATCAAAATATTGAACCCAAATTAATGTAAATATTGATAAATAATCATCGAATTAATAATTTAACTATATTCTATTTTAATAACTTGAGACTTGAAATTTTAAATAATCGATCAAATATCAACTCAATTTCTGAACTAAATCAGTTTTCAGTTGACGAATTATATTGATTTTTAAACAACATATATATAGTAATATTCATGAAACAATAATCAATGAATCCGAATATTTTTCAGATGAACTCTTATATCTAAAAAAATCAAATTTAGAGATATCTGCTAAAATATTAGATCTATTAGTTGAATATTATAAGGCTTCTTATAAAACTATGAACTTTTGAAACCCAGATAATGAAAATTTAATAATTATTCAGAATAGAGCAGATCAATATAGTAGATGCTGAATTGGGATTAAAATATTTGATTCTATTATATCCTCATAAAATATTAAGGATTTATTTATATTAGCTAGATTTGTGAATTATGATGGAAGTATCAATTTATATCTGGAACAAGTTCAATTCTTCTTTACACATTCGATAAACTTTTCAAATAATATTATTAAACATTAATTGATTTTTATTCAGTAGTATAAACTAGTTAATTCAACAAAAAATTGATTTTATTTCAGATCTGAAAATAACGTGAATGTTGAATTGTGAAGTATCAAATTTTATCCAATTAGACATAAATGCATAATACCTATTCATAATATTTTTGACTAATTTATTTTATTTATATATAGAACTTCAAATCGGCAAGACTCTCATAAATATTTAGCTGTAATTTCTTTAAATCATAAATATAATATATAATTAAAATTTGACAAATATGTAAATTTTGATGAATATTTAATGATTTTTTGAGAAAAATTTTAACAAAATATATAGTAAAAATAATACAAATATGGCAAATAATATCAAATTATATAGTAAAATTGATTGATAATTTATTTATGCCAAATTATATAGTAGAAATTGATTAACAATTTATTTATACAAAATTATATGTTGAATTATATGATAAAAATTGATTGACGATTTATTTATATCATTAATATGTTGAATTATTTATTTTTTTGATGAATGTTACTTGAGTAAAATTATACCAAATAAATATTTTTGACTAGTGTATATAAACTAAAAGAAAAAATCAATTTAAAATCTTTCAAAAGTTTTTTAATTAATTTAATAAAATATTTTGAAAGCTTATTTTTTTTATTAATATATAAATTTATTTATTGTATTTTTAGAATTAATATTATATTATAAAAAATTATTTTTAAAAATTTTGTTTAATTGAAATTGAAATGAAAAATTTAATTTTTTTTTATAAAATTTTTTTATTATTTAAAAAGCATAATTAAGAATAAACATAATAAATATATAATAATAATTTATTTTTTAATATTATAATTATTTTTTTAAAAAAAAAAAACTTTTTCAGCTAATCCATATTTTTTCAAAAAATTTCTTTTTTTGATAATTTTCTTTAAAAATTTACAAAAACTCTTCTATACAAAAGCAAGTCTCAGAAGATATAACTTAATACTTCTAAATAATAAAATCTACTTTACAATAACAGGAAAAGAGTTTTGCTTAGTTTGAAAGATAGATATCTTTAGATCATTTTTGTTTTTAAGAAGGAGAAAAGGCAAAAACAAGTTGATTCACAATAGGCTTCTTGAAATCCAACCTCAACTTCACAAAGCTCTTAATCAGACTAGTGCAGGTTAACACTTTTCTAAACACTAAAAGAAATTTCAGAAGCAATAGATTACATCAATAAATTAGTACAATCTCGAAACTAACTGAAACCCAAGAGAATATCCAAGTCTCTTTGATCAAATAGCTAAAAAATTACAATAACACAACAACTCCGAATCAACTAATTTATATTACACAAACATGAATATGTTAACTTTTCATCTAGTTAATATGTATCAAAGCAAGTTGATTAATCTATAATAAAATAGTGATATATGACATATCAACAAACTAGAATGTATATAATTAATCAATACGTATTATCTAAAACAAGATTAACAGTTAATCATAGCCAGTTATGTATTAATAAACAAATACTAGATATATAAACACATAGAAATCATATATTATAGACTTCCTAATATCAATATAGTAACTTACTGCCATATATGCCAAACAGAAAAATAATACATAATAGTATTTATCTGATTATATGATTAAAAAGACACTCATATAATAACAATATATGTTAATTTTTTTTTGTGTGTTATGTGACAACATGTTGACAAAAAAACAAACAATAATCAGGATCCTAGAGAGAAGGAAAAAGAAGCTATTGAAAGTATTAAGAAAGATAGTTTCTTATTAAGATCTTCAGCAAGTACTTTGGAAAACAATGATATAGTATAAGCTGAGACCAATAGCAACCAATCAACTCTACATTCCTACTAAATTAATACAGGTTTTCTTGACACTAGATAATATTATTGCTAATCTATTGAAGATAAATCTATAAGTGCTGGCAAAAGAATATATACTGTGACAATATATCTTCACTCTCTAGGAAAAGGTGCAAGGCAAAAAAAAAGATTTGAAAGTATCTATGCTAGAAGAAAAGATGTATAATATATTGACAAACAAGTTAGTAATACAAGCATCAAATTCTAATCAAGTTAAAATTACTATGATTAATAATATTCCTGGTGTAAATTCAATCAATCTCTACAAAACTAAAAAAAGTGCTCTCTATTAAGGAAGTCATAATGGAGAATAGAGCAATAGTAGAACAAATAGAAACAAAAGTGCTAAAAGAAATAGTGCAGGGAAGCTGTATTATAGACAGTATATCTTATAATATAAGAAACAGGGTTCAAGAGATAACAATAAATCCATTCTTCGTAAAACAATAGGAATCAATCAAGGTGGAGATACTTCAAGCCATATTGCTAAGAGAAAATAGAGAAGAGAAAATTAATATTTCAAAGGTGCTCTAAAAATACCTAAGAGAATGAATCCCTTCAAAACAGAATTCATCAATGGTAATTATTGGATTACATTTGGATTTGATGAAAAAAAAGATGTAGCAAAATGTTTGGAGGCTGTTAACAAAAAAGAAGTTGAGAACTTTACACTTAGAAAAATAAATAAAGATATATATACAGTACGTGATCAGCCTTCTAAAGATATGTTCAGAACAAAAAGTTCTTCAAGCCAGAAAGCTTTCCATCAATCAAAAATAGATCAAAATATATTATATTTGTAGATACAGATCATAAGCTTGGCAAACATGTTATTAGACAAACAATAGAAGAATTTAGAGAGATTATCAATATTCACAAATATAGAATATCTTTTCATCAAAAATGATTCAGAGTTCACCTTTATGCTTACCAAGAATATATTAACTTGGATAAGGAATGGATGATCAAGATAAAATCCAATCAAGTATGGTCTGTAATAGCCCACAAGAAATAAGATAATTAAAAGATTACTCAGATTCTAAAAAAGAAAAAGAAATACCTATTATGACTTTATGGAGTTGATGAATTATTTACAAAATCTATAGAAGAAGCCTTAAACTACACAAAGGTTAAGATCTTTTATATACCAAAAAACAAGATCACCTTGATATCAGAAAACTATGTAGTAGTATACTTTGAGAATAAAAAAGATTTAAAAGAGGCACTTTAGCACAAAATAAAAATTAACAATCAAGAGCTAAGATAGAATACAAAAAATTATTATTATCACAAGGTGTCAGTCAATCTGACTAGATTAGACAATGCACATATAATGATTAAAGAAGCAAGGAAACAAGATTGCAAAAATTGAGATAGAGCAAATAGAGATAGAGAAAGTAATAAAGATATCATGGTAATCAAAAAAGAAGCTATATTTGTATTAAAACTCAGAAGAAATAATAGTTGGCCAGAAAACAGGAGAAGTACAATGAAATCTATATCACCAGTAACTGGTAGCAATAGGGAGCCACTAGGGAGATAAAGATATCAGAAAGCAAATCAAGTTCTACACTAGGCTTCACAATATTTCTTGGAAACAGATGATGAAGCTTTGAATGCTAGGTGATATCAAAGGCAAACAATAAGATGGGAAACAAGAAGCCTAATATTAATTGCAAAACAAGAGTTAAAGGTAACCCAGCTGAGCAAAATATTAGAGAAGCTTAGCAAATGACTAGACAAACTAAAAAAAGGTTCATTTAAAAGGAAAGTCAATTGCTCCTAAAAAGGATACACCAGTTCAATTACAGAAAGAGAAGGAATATCAGTCCACCATTTTCAAGTCAAAAATATAAAACAAGGGCAAAATATAACAAATAGAGAAGAACAATAGTAGGTGGCAGCAGAGCAATCAAGATTTCAATATTTTCCTACAAATAAAAAAAGATAAATTTCTAGAGAGAAATGGAGAGGACCAATAGATTGAAAAAACAAAAGAGAAAGATATACAAAAAAGAGTAATTAAAATAGGGACACATAATATCAGAGGTATTACTGATAGTACAAATCAGTATAGTCTTATAAAAGAAATGCAGGAACAAGACATTGAAATAATGAGGCTATATGAAATAAAACTAATCAATACAAAGGCAAAATGGGTCTTCCAAAAGCAAATGACCTTCAAATATTTCTATAGTATCAATAAAGACATTCTATATGATACAGGAGTTAGTTTCTTGATAAAAAAAGATTCAAAAAAAAAAATAGCCTTAGTGAAAGAGGCAGAAGAATATATAATAGCAGTTAATATGCTCATGAAATGAAACAAGATATGTATAATTCAGATCTATATTCCCTCAAATAAATAATGAAGCATAAAAGTATAGAAAAGAGTACAAAGTTTATTAAAGAAAGAATAGGCAAGACTTTTATATAATAGTAATAGAAGACTTTAATGCTACATACAACCCTGCAGAAGACAGGGCATCAATATCTAGAGCTAAATTTAAACTATCTTGATACCTGAAAATATCACTATTCAACTTTTTAGATGAATATCCTTCCATGACATATAGACTATATGAAAAGAAAAAGATAAAACTCCAACAAGATGAGATACTACTAGCAGTAGTCAGATTGATTATATATAGATATCTCAAAATCTTACAAACTATTCAATACTCAGATTTAATAACCAAAATCTGAAGAAAATAATAGGAAATAATCATACTATGCTAGTACCAACAATACATATTAACAATCTCTTTATAAGAGATATCAAAAACAAGCCTTCCACAAAGAGTGAATAAAGAATTATTATAAAGGAATCAACATCTAAGTAGTGGAAGGCATTCAATAAAAGCCTAGATCACAAACTCAGAATAACAATAGATCCATTGTTTAAAGAAGAGCCTGAAAAAGGTAAAAGAGAAGCTCAAATAAATAAGATCTGGAAGATATTCGAAAAATAAATATATAAAATAGCATATAACAAGCTTGTAACCAAGAAGCTATCTGTTTCCCAAGAAAAACATCATAGGCATGGATTAGAATTTATTAAGTATCAGAGGATTCTTTAGCTATTTACACTCTTTAAGAAGGCAAAAAGTACATATGATTCAATTAAATTGTAAGTCCTTAGCATAATGATTAGGAAATATAACATTACCTTCAGTCCTAATTATCAGATTAAAAACTATTGCATCCAATATAGTATTTCTCAAATCTCATGGAAACTATTAAAAAAGAATATATAGGATGTAATAGAAGGCCTAAAACTTGCTTATCAAAATATAGAGACAAAAAAAACAAAGAATGCTATCAAAAGAGTCTTGGAATAGAGATATAATAACTTATATAGCAATCAAAGGAGAATGGTAAACTCATTGATTGATAGTGAGTGAGTCAAAATAACATTGGATAGGATCAAGGTTAATGATAGAGAAAAGAAATATATAATTATCAAGAAAGAAGAAATTGAAAGAAAAATATGAAGATATCATCACAAGACATTCAAAAAATGAAACTCCAATTTTGACAGCCTTATTGAAGATTGGAAAGAAGAATACAATCCTAAAGACTATATTAAAAAAAGGTAGTACAAAAATCTATTGAAGCAAATCTTCCATAAAGAACTACAATATATGAAACAGCTTTAAGGACTTTCCAATAATAAAGCTCCAGGGAGATCACAAATCAGTTATGAAATGCTACAAAGACTGGATCAAGAAGGAAAAGAATATCTTAGAAAGATACTTAGCTACTTTCTAAGGTGAGAAGTTACTCCAATAAAATGGAAGCAAAGCCATATATACTCCATAACAAAGCTAAAACCATGAGGATGTGAACTCCTCAACACCAGACCAATAGTGTTACGGAAGGTTACATGAAAATGCTTCATCAAAATCCTCACAAACAGATTGAGAAATATCTGCAAGATTAACAATATCCTGAAAGGACCTAATTATGTAGAATTACTAGAATAAAGTATAATAGAACCAATTCAAATTCTCAATAATATTTGTAAGGAAGCAAGAGAAAATAAAAAGAAATTATGGATACTTTTCCAAGACACAGTAAAAACATATGATACTATTAGCCTAAATATATTAATTAAGGTAATGAATAGAATCAAGATACTAGAAGGCTTTATTCAAATCATAATAAGTTTATTTTGAAATCAAGAATTTAGGATCATATTTGAGAAAGATCTAATTGAAGTAATTATAGTAGGAAATGGGATTGATCAAGGAGAAATCATCTCACCACTAATGTGGAGAATATTCTATAATTCTTTATTGTACAAGATTCAGAATAATGAAACAAAAGGCTATAAAATGTCAATGGTTTAAGATTCAGAGTTAAAGGAAAACATCAAAAGAAAGCTACAGTCAAAGCATACAGCTATCACATTTATGGATAATACAACATGGATAGCAAGATCCAAAGAGGATATGAAAAAGATTCTAGAAGAAGCAAAAATCTTTTATAGAGCAAATGACTTACAGATTAATAGTAGCAAATCAGGACTAATTACTATTAATAATCCCAACCAATATCCAGAAGAGGTTTAAGCAGAGGTTGACAGAGAAGTAGTTAGAGAATTGGATAGAACTAAACAAACAAGATTCCTAGGAATCTGGACAGATAACCAAAAATCTGTTATCAAGCTCAAAAAATAGATACTTAAAAAAATCCACAGTATATAGTTATCAAGTCCCTAAAGAACAAAAAGTTAACTGATAAGTAAGCACTTTATATTTTGAATAGAGTCCTAATATTTAGAATTGAATTCAGAATGTAGCATAATGTACTATCCTGGCAAATGTGTAATACTTTAACAATGGTATATAGAAAGCTTTTCAAAAATAAAATCACATTATGTCAATCCATATTTAATAATATAATACATTATCCTAGGATTTACAATTTAATGAATGTTGGATATTGCAAAAAGAAAGTCAGATAACAGGATTGTGCTATAGATTAAATAACTTTTGATCAGCTAGAATCACACCAATTATCAGGTTAAAGTAATCCTTTATTAAGTACTGAAAACTTCTCAATTTTCTTACATATAACTTACTAAACCATCTTCTGAAAAGGAGCAACTTCACATTACAAGTATGTAAACTGACCAAAGATATGGAGATAACCTTTTATAGCTGGAAGTGAAATGATGTCTTTAATTGAAGTATTAGAAATAGTCCAATTAAAGATTATCTAACAATAGATAAATACAATAAAGTCATTTTATTACTCAAATACAATAAGTTAATGTATATAGATCAGCTTATCAACTATAAAACTAGAGAAATATGGGACTGGAAAATGCTTCAACTCTTACAAAAAACAAGTAAGGGACTTATTTCAGAATAGTACTTGTCAATAACAAGGGAGATACAAGAAAACAAGCTAGAATAGATTATAAGATCTTGAAAAGAAGATTAGTTAAAGTAAAGTCCAGAACATCTAGTACTCAATATTAATTTTGATAAAAGGCAAAAACTTTGGGTGATCATCAAGAGCAATAATCAGTAGTGACAACTTGTTTGGGGAAAGTTGATTCTAGATAACAATAAAAAATGCATTAAAATAAATTATTTCAAATATGACAACTCCAAGAAAAACTTAAGATCAAACCTGATGCAATGCCAAGGCTGCCAAGAAGAGATTAAGACTGAAAATCGATGCATAGTAGAATTAAATATAGAGCAAATATACGTATATAGTTCCTTATTATAATACTAGAAAATCTACAAAGAGAGCTCAACTTTTAGAAATTCCTTGTTTCAAGGTAGTCCTAGAGGAAACAATAAGTAGAACAATTTATATAAACTTAGTGACTACACAATATAATAGAAAGCAACTAAAGAAATAAAAATAGAGTGCTGGGAGAAAAAGTTCATTAAAGAGAATACAGTATTAAAGAAGGCATATATCAAATCCATCTGATTAAAATAGTCAGATATAACAAGAGAAATAATAATAATAATATAATGACCTTTTACTTTGATAGATCCCTTGTTAATTTTGAAAATGAAAACATGAGAATGGGTGTAACATGGATACAAATTGAAGAAGTAGGAAGGGAAAGCAAGTTTCAAGTAGGGATAGCTGATTGACCTTTATCCACAAGAGCAGAACTAGTAGCAATAGTTACTATATTACTAGTAGTATTAGTTAATAGCAAGGTCAAGGTTCACACTAATAGTCAAGCTTGCATCTTCAAATGAAAAACTATAAAAAAGAAGAATTCCAAAAAAATCCATAAAAAATGTCTAAAGAAACAAAATTGATCCTTGTGAGCATAAATATTGAACCTAGTAAAAAAAAAATAATTAGATCTAAATCTTATCAAAGTTAAAGTATACTCCAATATTCAATACAATAAATAAGGAAGCAGACATTCTAATCAAAGAAGTGTTAAAGTTCTCAACAATAAAATGGCAAGATCTGGACTTATCTAAAATTATTATTGAAATCAAATAGCAAGATATAGTGCTGGATACTCCAATAAGACAGTTTGTTAAAAAAACCAATATTAAAATAATAATGCACCAATAGATAACTCAAAATAGAATAGGATAATATAAAACTCTTTCCGCTGATCCTCTGACCATACACAAAAAAGATGTTCGCAAGAAGTTTTTATACTTTCTTGCTAATAAAGTCTTAATACTTTCCTTAAAACAATTTGAAGTATGACTTCAAAAGTCACCTCTATCCTTTCCCTTTTGTTTACAAACTTTAAAAAGAAAATTTGAAATACTCACTGTGCTAAAGTAATAGAATAGGAAAAGAAGCAGAATATTATAGAAAAGGACAAAAAAAACAAGAGATCCAAGCCCAGACCTAACGAACAGACTGAATAGGATCAAAAAGAACTACCATTACCTCTAGAGGACTCGAACCTGGAAAACACCAAAGAAATAGAAGAAAAGAAGTATACAGTGATTATTAAGGATTCAGTTTGTCATGAAATAAAGTGGTTTGGTTTTTAACTGCAGACAGAACTTAGAATGATCTACAGTAATAACATGTAGGCGATAATTTTATTAATTAGAGGAATTATCTAAATTAGTAAAGGAGCAAAATATCATTCTCTAGGTTGCATTTAGAGAAATAGTTTTTTGACGACGAGTGAGTCAGTATGTGAAAGTCACAACAATTTGTAAATACCTAGTATATACAGTATACAATAAAGACATGCCATGCTGACCTGACTGTGGATTAAAAATATATATATATATATTGTATATATATATATATTGTATAAGCTTACTTGTTTTAAATTTTCTTCTAATATATTTAAAGCTTTTTGTATACTTAAATTAATAAATGTGCAAAACATTATAAATGGTTTTCTGTTATATTAAAAGATATTATTTGTGTTTTACTCCATTTTTTTACCAATTTAGTAAATACAACATTATTTGTAGTATTATCAGTTGTAATTCCCAATATCTTTAAAATTAAATAAATTGTTTTAGTCTTATATTATATTTATTTTAAATATATAAATAAATTTATCTTTGTTTAAATCATAAATTTCTTTAAACATGATAAAAATGCTTCTTTAATACTTTTATTCAAATAGGTATTCCACTATTGTACAAAGTTTATTATTATATTCTGTATTCTCCAATCTTTATCGATAAAATAGATAGTTATACCTAAAAATGCTTTCATTGAAACTGATATCTAAATATTAAGTATAAATGAAATACGGCCTTCTATTTCTTGTAAAATCTTTTAAATTTTTTCTTGATTATTTAAATAATAATCCATTATATAGATTTTAATAGAAGTAGCTAATAATATTTTTATATCGCATACTAATATTTATATAAAAGCAAGAAAAGCTGGTTCTTAAACAACTGTAAAATGTTGTTAATTGATAATGATCTATTGAATAAGTTTTTTTTTATTTTTGTTGAGTTATATATTCACTATATATAAATACAAAAAATTAATGGTATTTTTTTAAAAAATTTAAAAATTATTTAAAATTAACTTTATTTTAAAAAAATTTGTATTTCAGTATTACTAGTTATTAAATTTAATTTTGTCAAATGAGTTTTTTTGAAATGTTTCATAAAATTAGAAGTAATGCATTCATTGCAAGTATATATCATCCTGTAATATTTACAGATAGCCTTTTTGTCCTCTTTAAAACTTGCACTTCTTGTAAAGTGTTTCCATACTTTACTTCTAGAAATTGTTGAAATAACTGAGGCTGATTCTGATGGATTGCTTGTATTAGCATTTTTGATATTGATATTGTTATAACTAATTAAACTATTACTTTTATTATATGCAAATTGTATGCTATCAAATGAGTTTTCATATTCCATTTTTAAAAGAAATAAATTAGCAAAAGCAAAAATACAATAAAAGTAATTAAGTAGTAAAACTATAATATTACAATGAAATGTTTAAAAAATTATCAAAAAGAACAAGCATTGAATTTTTTTTTAATTTGTCTTTTATATTATTATTAAAAAAACCCCTATTTTAATTTCCTAGATAGTTTAGTTTAAATAAAATTAAATAATTATATAATAATTTATATAGATTAGTATATATCTAATTTGAATTATATATAAATATAATATCTCTTTCTACTGATCCTCTAACAACACACAAAAAAGACATTTGCAAGAAGCTTTTATACTTCTAGCTAATAAAATCTTAATACCTTCCTTAAACCAACTTGAAGAAGCTTCAAGAGACATTAACTACCTTCACTTCTCTTACTTATTATCTTCTTCAAACAAAAACTTGATCTCTAGTAACCTTAAAGGTCAAGAAACACCTTTCCTACCTATGGCAAAAAAGTTCTAAAAGAAAGAAGAACTAATGTACTACTATCTCACACCATAGAGAAACACTATAGAAGTGTAAGTATTATGAGAGACAACTTTTTCACTCTCTTGTTATGTTGCTACTTTTCATAGTATTTGTTCTTGATTTTTTCTAAGAAATTTTACCTATTGCAGTTTGATCCTGAATTTTAAATAGCACAAAGTTTCTTATACCATGATTGGGCAGACAGAGCTCACATTAGTAAAAGAAGTAAACAAGCTTCTATTGATCACTTTACATGTTCAAATGCATTTCCTTAGCTTTATAAGAATCTGGGGTTCATCATAAGTCATTATGCCTAGTGTGGATGGATAATAAACATTGATTATTTCTACATATTTGGCTAAGTGAAAGAGAAAAAACATTTCCTTCTCTTCTCTCTATTAAGAAAGAAGAAAGAAGACTAGGCTCAAAGAAATACAGAGTGAATATGATGCCTTAAAAGTGTCACACCTATTCTTTATTAGCATAAATATTAGAAGATCAGGGAGATTTTAGAATCATTCGTACCTAATCAACAATACCAACATGTAGTTGAACAGCCTTAGATAGCTGAAGGCTATATTATAATGGGATATTAGACAAATGGTTCAATCTCTACAGATAGTAGTACTTTGGGAAAAATAGCATAATATTTATCAAGTCTAATAAGATGCATGTTGAAAGTATAAAGATTCCCCTTTCTAGGCTGGAGTTATCAATGATGAAAAAGAACAGATTGTTGGATAATAGGCCCCTAACTATTCCAGTGCCTATTCACTTCTCTTCTGTTCTAGAGCCCTTCAAAACCCCCAACTTATCATCAGCCAGAAGAACATCTGTAGAAGATTCCATACTAGATAAAGTATGAAAGGAAAAGACAAGAACTGACAAATAAGGACCACAAAATAGAGATACTGAAAGTAGTGAAGGAATAGGCATTGCACCTTGAACTGATAAAACCCTTGAAGAGTAACCAGCCTATAGTATTAATATGGTAGTAGTAGCATGTCTCCAAGTCATCCATAACCAAATTATTTTCTCTTTTCCATCAGGTATCTTTTTTGTAATGCAAAGTTTTTACCCCTGTTTAAATTTGTATAGTCTCAGCTGTATTTTTCTTTCTAAATAGAGATGTCAAAGTAGGATAACAAACACAACCCCCTTATCCCTTTTTTTGAGTTAAGTTAGATAAATTAGATTCGATATACACATTAACTGCCTTTTTTAAAATTTATATCATTCTAATAGTTCTTTTATTAGGTCTCTGTCCAGAAATGGCCCAACCATAAGGTAGTTCTTTAAACCTATTATTAGTTTACCAGCATATCATTATTTTTCTTTTGGTCAGATGTACTTATATAGTAAAACTTGCTTAAAGAAATAATAATAATAAATAAATAAAAATCTAATTTGAATTATATTAGATTTGATCCAAATCCAATTAAATCCATTCAGATTTGATCCAAATTCAATTTAAATCTAATATTTTTGTAAATTTAAAATTTGATTTGATTTAAATCTGATCAGATTAAAAATTTTTTGATTCAATTTATATCTGATTCATGGATCAATCAGATTTGAATCAAAATTGTAATCACTAGTTTCTACTGTGGTAGCCTTTATAATAATTTTGTAATATTTTTGAGAAGAAAAATGAGTTTCAGTTTGGATTGCGTGATATTTTTTAATTTATTTTCTTTTACTCTTTGAATATACTTAAACTGAACTTTGCTACAATTAAGTTACTCTGTTTGAGTATGTTACAGTATATATTCTATTTGAATCTTGATTTTCTTTGGCTCATATATCCTTGTTCATTTCTATAAGCTCCTTTATAATCTTTGTAAACTTTTTCTATTGCTCTTTGGAATTGACATGTTATGGATATTTTATGTTGTTGTAAGATTGACAGAGTTGACTTACCTCACTAATAAGTTGCCATATTTCTATTGTTGTGACTTGTATATGATGGTCAGTCTTGATGAGATTATTATCAGTTATATAAGTATTAATAATGTTTTAGGTAGATTTTGAGTTTGCCCAGATCATATTGATGCAACTATTAATATTGTTGATGGTTCATGTGAAGTCTTTTGTTCTAGGGTTTATATATCAAAATGTGTCATGAGCCCTAAATCTTAAACTGTTGTAAAAAAACTATTCTTTTTATATATGGTTATTTTTGTTCTAGATAAAGGCAGTTGATAGTTTATAAGAATATTATATTAAAGTTGTCTTTCAGAATTATGTGCCAATTGTCATAGTTGTGTTGTTTAATCCATTTGATGATCTATTCTTGAACTGCTTCCTTGTTTGGTCCTGATTATGCTGAAGAGTATACTCTGATAATGTAAATATATTATTTATTTGGAAATGCTAGGTCAATACAGATTAGCTGTTGAGCTTCTTTTGAATGGCAATGACCCTATCTACTAATAGTCTCCTGATGGCAATATCAATTCCAGTACCTCTAGATTTGTCCTTCTATTATATAGTATATTTCTTTATCTTCCACTTGTTTACTATTTTCATTGATTTATGTAGTGATTATTATATTCCAATTGGCTTCCAACCATAAGTTCATCCATGTTATTCATTTAATTATGTCAATAAGACCTTGACAATTGCAAGTTGCTACCATAATATATAGTTTTTTTTTTAGTAATATGTTTAGAGTTTTGAGTCATTAATGTTTTATTGTATTGATTGAATATATATTTGTTGATATTGGGAAAGAATAGTACACTATTTAATTTATAGTTGTTTTCTATATATTGTTTATATTAATATTGATAAGATTTTGTCTATTTGATTATTCCCAGCAAAGGAATTAGTTTTGTTGCTTTGTGCATTATTCATTATTGATAAAGTAGGGAGTATTAGAATTGTTTATTACTAGAAATGATACTCATAATAGTAAATACTAGTGTGTTTATAGTTTTGTTTATATTTCAATTGGGTTGTATAGTTTCTGTTATTATTATTGAATAACAATAATAATGTTCTATTTGAGAGTTTCTTTCTTTAACTGCTTTTTGGTTACTTTGGCTTGTGTCTTCTTCAATATCTTTTATCTGATCAAAGCAATATTGTTGAGGTTGTCAATCCTACTGTCAAGGTCATTAAATATCTTCTTGATGGCTTTGAGTTCAACCTGGATTTGCGTAAGTATGGCTGTAATATCTTTAAAATGTCTAGTTTGCAGGGAGTTGGATTGTAAGTATGTGTTAAAGTGTTTGATGCCCTTGTTTTTAATTGCCATGCCATATAATCCTGATAATATTGTATCTTGTTTTGTTGTAAGGTGGATGAGTTTGCAGATTCTAAATAAGCTGACTAGTTTGAAGCAATTATAGAGTTTTTTAAATCTCTCTGCTTGCTCGTAGTTATATTCTTTTCATTGTTTTCTATGTTCTTTGATAGTGCAGTTGATAATGAGATATTAAGAGCTATCACATATGGTACAAAGCTTAATTTGGATGGTCTTCATCTTAATAATAGTTTCTTTAAAACTGAATTGCTGTTCCAAGGTTATACAAAGTATTTCTTCATTTTCAAAGCTAAGGACAGCAAACTTTCTAGGTTTATATAACATGAAATAAGAATATAGTATGTACTTATTTGTAATTTCAGACAGATGTGTCTCAAATCAAATGCTATTGTATTGGATGGAAGGTTTGTAAATTTGAAGAAGTGCCTGCCCTTGTCTTTTATCTGATCCAAATTCTAGCAAGTATCAAAAATTCTGATTGAGTTAGCTTTGATAGGAATGTTCTATTTAGAGAGTAGTTGGATCTTGTTTTCATGCTATACAAATGTAATTGTTGTAGCCTGTCATTTGTTGAGTAGTCATCTTGATATTGGTAATCTATTCAAATTTGACAAATATTTGTTATATATCTATAAGTTTAGTATTTAGAAGAATGTCTTAGGCTCTGATATTGTTTTCCTTATTAAGCTTGTTAATCATTTTTTGCATGTGCTGTTGTCAAATCACATAAGATTATGTTGCTTGCATCATCTGCAACCTGCTGATTCCTGAAAATAGTAATGATGTAATCTTCTTTATTAATACATTTATGTTGGATATAGAAAGACCTTCTAAGGAGTTGAGTAACTTAGTTATGTGGATGATTTTTTTGATAAATTGTTTGTCTAAATAGTTTTATAGCTTTGATCTTCAATTTGATTTATTCTTTACTGTATCTTATCTGATGGTTGAAAGGAAATCTTAATTGGGATCTAATATCTGAGAGTTATATATAGATTTTCCTTTCTTTACCTTTGTTCTTGCTGACTTCCTGTCAAGTGCTTGAGTTGTTCTCTGGTTCTTTATTACAGTCCATCTGAATGGTTCCGGATATTTTTTTCAAGTTGGGTTAAAGAAAGTATAAAGAATATGTTAGCTAGAAAATATAAAATTTCTTGCAAATGTTTTTTTTATATATAATCAGGAGATCAGCAAAAAGAGTTTTATTAATATAATGTTTTATATCTTAATTTTCAAAATACAGAAATGTATAATCAACATGTTTATAAGGAAACACAAGCTTTTACAGGTTGCTAAGAAAAGAGAAACACACATTATAGAGACCTTAGCTCAATTATCAGACAAATATGATTAACAATGGAAACTATAATCAACACAAATCTTTCTTAATATTACTTCAACTCAAGAAGTCACTATGAACCCCACCTCAGGTTCAATCCAATACTCGATTATAGACAGTATTATTGCTAGAATCCTAAATGTCGATCATATCATTTTTATTAAAGCCAACATTCTCAAACAACACATCCTTTATTTATGGATCAAAGGACAAGAAAAAGAAGAAGATCTTCTAACTCCATTTTTAGAGGATAAATACTTGAACATAATAGAACAAGCTAAACAAGCACAATACTCTTCACAAAATATTATGTCAAGTTAGACAATACCTAAAAAAAATCTTCCTATACATGGCTCACCAAATAAGGCAATCGCTATGGAAGTTCAACAACTATAACAGTTGAAATCCCAAATATTACTGAAATTGAAATGGGTGATAAAGAGCTTAAAGATATAATCAAAATGGAAGTTATTAGTGAGAAAATTAAAGGAGCAATATAGCTGAGCAACATATATATAAGACAAAAAATAGATCAAAGATATCCAGTATTAATTCCTTTTATATCAAGGTAGATGGTGAATATAAAATGGGTGTATTTACTTCCAGGCTCCCAAGAAAAACTGAAACAGAACAAATAGCATATCTGCAAAATATATTAGGCTTGCCAAAAGATTTTCAGTCCTTCAGAAAAGAATTTATCAATGGCAATGTATGAACAACATTCTGTTGCAAAGAGAAAAAAGATGCATTTCAATGTCTTGAAAAGATTAACAAAAAAGAGAAAGAAAACTTTACAATTATACCTATAGATATAAAGAAATGATCAAACTCTATTCAACCAACAAATAAAAAAATTTTCCAGCAAACTAAAGATGAAAAAAAAAACCTCACTAGTGGTTACACTTATAGATATTGACTGAAACCACTCACATCAAGAAATTAAATTTGCTCACAATAAATATGAACATATAACAAATATTAATATCTATAATTATTCATAATCACAACAAGGAATCAAGGCATATATTACTCCTTATAAAAAATATATTAACCTTGAGAAGGAATGGATGATTCATACGAACACAAAAACTATCAGAGCAATCTTCACTCAATATAAACCTGACGATAATGAAATTAATAGAATTATCAAAAAGTATAATTTATAATCATTATGACTATATGGAACATATAACACTACCACTAGTTTAATTATATGGGCAGTCAAATATATCAAAGCCAAATCATGTTACATTTCTAGAAATTCAAATACACTAAAGAAAAGAGGCTATGCAGTAATTTGCTTCTTATCAGCACAAGATTTGAATAATACTTTAAAATAGCATATATTTATTCATGGCCATAAACTCACCTGAAGTGTTAGAGAACATTTTAAAAAAAATTACAAAGCCCTTCTCAAGAAAGACAAGATTATATTAGCAAGAGTGCTAGAGAGTGCTTTGAAAAAGAAATGATACATAATGAAGAATTGACTCATACAGAAAGTAGTAAAAATAATAAAGAGAAGGTTTACATCAAAACAATATATGGCAAACTTTACTCAAGACAATTGATCAAACTGATATCAGAAGCAATACTAGGATCAATTGGTATACAACATCTGAGAATGAAGTAGAAATAGAAAGAGATTCTAAAAAAAGAATAGATCTAGAAAGGAAAAAAAAAAAAAGATGTAATTTTCAAGGCAATAAACATACTACTAGAACAATAAAAACTCTTCAACATTTTGCCACTGGTAGTAACAGGGAGTCAATAAAACCCTGTTATAGAAGACATTGGAATAATAGATCTGAAAGTCTTTATTCCAAAAGTGAAAGTAATTAAGATCCCCTTCATCAGATCCTAAACAATCTTAAACAACTAAATAATTGAATAAGCATAATTGAAGAAAAACAAGTAGTTAGAACAGGATAAGAGGAAGGCGATAGAATAATTATCATGAAATTAGCACCAATCCAATCAACATATACCAGGAGTGAGTTTGATCCACAAGAAGAGTCAAGCTCATCCTGAAAAAAAAGTGCAATCCTGAAAGAAACTGTAGACATCAACATCACCTCTCCAATATAACACCTGACATATCACTAGATGACTTTATCAGTGCAATTAAAAAAACACTAGTAATAGAATTGAAAAGAAGTATACATTATACAACAAGTATACTATAGATAACTCTATATTAACATATACTATTTTGATTGAAACACATAATATTAGAGGAATTAATATCAGCCTGGATCAACAGAGGATATACAAACTTATACAAGAACTCAACATAGATATCCTAGGTATTTATGAAACTAATTTAACAAATGAAGCGGCAGAATTTGCTTTCACTTCACAACAAATATATAAGTTTTTTCACAGTAGCAATAATGAAAAATCCAGAGAATTTGGAGTGGGACTCCTTATTAATAGAAACATTGAGAAAAAGTTGAAATCTATTAAAAAAATAGAAGGCTATATAATAGGAGCCAACTTTCTATTAACAAGATGTAAGCTTTGTATTTACCAGATATATCTGCTATCAGAAAAAAATATTAGTAGATAGCTACAACAGCTTCTTCAAAAACAAAATCCTGAATAAATAGAGAAATCACTTCAAGGTCATAATTATGGGAGATTTTAATACAGTCATCAATCCCATAGCAAATATTAGTCACTTACCAACAAAAGAATATTAAGATACAGAAAAGTTGAAATAGGTCTCTTCAACTTTTTAAAAGACTGAAACTATATAGATGTCCAGAACTCTTGAGAAAAAAAATCACTACCTTCACATGGGCAAACAATACATCATATAATAGAATTGACTATATCTGAACACCACCAGAAATTAGCTTAAACAACATATATAAATTCAAAAATATCCCTATAGAAATATTGTCAAATAGTGACTATATATAATTACTGACAAGAATGATAACAAACAATTTGCTTAAAAATCAATTTCTTGGCTACTTTCAGTATCTCCATGTTGTAAGATTTTAACCACTTCAACTCACAGAATGGCTTGTTGTTGAGAAAAATAACTTGGATCAATCTAATTTATATATTGAGAAAGAAGATTTATTGATTCTCCTAAATTCCCCCTGACACACATGCTCAGGTGAGACACATTGTCCTAAAGAAAAATTTGAAGAGATGTGATTGTATTCAAAAGATATATCGGTATATGATAAGAGAGTGAGAGTATTAAAACTCTTCAAAAAAATATTATTCCAGGTGTTGGTACATCTATTGGAAAGAAGGAAAAGGGAGACATCTTTATTGACAATTTGATAAATCCTATTTCAACAGTTCTCTTTCCAAGATATCACTGATATAAGATATTTGCTTGTCCTATATCCATCTATACACTTAGACCGATTAATTTATGATAGACTCGAAGTTCTTATAGAGCTAAGGAAATGCATTTAGACACGTAATGTGATCAATGGGAGCTTGTTTATTTCTTTTACTAATGTAAACTATATCTATACAATCATGGTGTGAGAAACTTTGTGCAACTCAAAATTTAGGTCAAACGAAGGTAGTCAAAATTCTTTAGAAAAAATCATGAACAAGCACAATAAGAAGGCAACAAGTGACAAGAGAGTGGGAAAGTTGTCTCTTATCACACAATCACTTCTGTAATGTTTTTTTATAGTGTAAAACAATAGCATATTAATTCTTCTTCCTTTCAAAAA
>CAJVPT010000010.1:0-61530 GCA_910592055.1 Acaulospora colombiana
GTGTAGTGTAATGAAAATTTCATAGTATATATAATTAAATGCGTAGTTTAACTTTAATTAATACGTAAAAGGTGATATAATTAATAGAATAAAAGGTTATTATGTAACAACTTTTTATGTTTAAAAAAAGTTTTGGATTTTTCGAAATCCCCCCCCCCGTGTATCAAAATTTTCTTTTATCGAGTAAACCGGGACCCGGAAAATTTTTGATGATCGTAACTAATGCATTGATCATTAACTAATATAGACTATTGTGCACAGTTTCTTTTATCAGAGTTGACCATATATACTTTGCAAAAATTTCTTGATACTTTCTTTATAACACTAAAAAACCAAATTTTCCAATCATTTCTCATAAATAATTCCATAAATTTTTTGCAAATTATTTTCGAAAAAATCTTAATAACGTTTTTATATATATTATTAATAATTTAAATTTCAGTCCATTTTAATTTATATTTCAAAATAAAAATGCATGACCTTTTTAATAAATATCTTTTATCAATTGTAGTTGATAATAATTACGGATTAATTCAAAAAATTCCATAAAGTTTCAAAACACTTTGTATGTTTACTATGCATACTACGTCGTGCATATTCATAAGTACCGGGAGTAACCAGAACCAAATACATTCAAGCAATTTATACGTAGTGCAAAGTAGAATTTCCCAAAGTTGAAGAGCAAAATCTTCCAAGTTTCGTGTTCAAATCGTAGTAATAGTGAAATCTCGAGCGTATACAGTATATCGAATAAAATCAAAAGCTTCGGAATAAAATTAATACTACGGGAATCATTAAAATTATGGTTTCAGAAAAATAAAATTCAACAAAATGTAATCCTAAAATAGAGATAATTAGCGAATTATGAAAATTTGTTTATCCATATTAGAAAAATGAAAACAAAAAAAAGAATTAATATTTATATGAACTCACTCTTATTTAATAAGATAAACTAAATTCTTTCATTCTAAAAAACTATTTACAAGTTTGCAATGGCAAGCAAATGCTTTTTTGTAATTTATAATCATACGAGTAGTGCCTTGCTAGAGAATGGTACGTTTGGTTATCACAAAATTTTTGTTTAAAGGAAAGGCGAATATTATGCTGAACCAATTAATTATAAACTGATGATGTGAATATCTCATATCAATATATTTGTTTTGAAATTGTTGTGCATATATCCTTTTTCCCTAGGGCTAGGCGCGCCTTTTGTTTAAAGCATTGCTCTGGAAATTCTTAGAGGAGAATAAGTATTCTATCAACTCTATTCACCACATGATCTTGTTTTGTGACTTTCTGTCAAAAGAACTTTGAGTTATTGTATAGTATATTTTTGAGAACAAAATGCAGAATCAAAATCCGAAAATTCAGTAATCACAACACGGTGAGAAACATATTTCCTGTATAGTTTCATGCAATACGTAAAGAATAATGTACAGTCAAGTTTAAATTACGAATTAATAGTTAAATTAGAGTTTTTTTATTTATGGAAATTACTTCAAGGTCGAATTTTGAAGTTCAATTTTCGGAAAAAACAAATACCCAGACACCTATAGTGTTTAATGTACAAGAGTCGATATATTTTACTGTGGTTTTCTTTTATAATGACACTAAACTCATCGGTCATTTATTGGTAAAAACAAATCATGATAGGCTACTCTTTTAACTTTGGAAGATGACAAATATTAATCCATATGAAAAGTAGAAAATCTGTATTTATTGTTAATAAGTGTTACGCTATTGTGTGAACCACATCTCAGTATCTCATCTTGCTTAAATTAATAAAAAAAAACCTGTATCATTTAACGGCAATTATTCTCAAATATAATACGTATTATTTGATTATATTCACGGACTTTTGGACGCTATCTGTAGTAGAGATTGGATGTTGATGTATTTAGAAAAGATTATCAGCCAATTGCCGCATTTTAAATAATATAATAAAGAGATTAGAATAACTATTTAATTTAGGTTCATTCAAAGTCATTATATTTTCATATGATCATATAAATCAATTGTACTGGTCTGTCGATGCGACCTTGTTCAAGATAAAATCAAGGCTTTTGTAGTACAAGGATTCTTAATAAGTTTAATGAAAAGTAAGACAAGAAGAGCTATTTTCTATCTTTTTTGTCCGAGCCTAACTATGTTTGCATGAAACTTAGATAACAATTGTTAATTTTATGTAACAAGTATAAGAATATTGGGCGATGTTTTACTTAATTCTTTAAATGAAAAATTTTTAACATTAATTTTATAATATTGAGTTTATATTTTATCTAATTGACTATTTTTAATAAAGATATTATTGGCTTATGATGATTTTTGGACAATAAAAATAAACTATCATCATATATATTCTATTGTTTTGAAACAAAGAAACAATTTTAATATTATGCTAAATCTACAATATATACCATACGTAGCATGTAAATTGGCGAGTCTGTAATGATGACTCGAGGCTGGCGAAACCTGAGAAAGCGCACAAAATACACTGCGCTAATGGCAGTCAACCTATTCTTTTGATGAACATTCCGATATACTGTATAGTATACGTATTCGTACTATGTGTCGCATAAAGAATATCATTCTTTATTCATCACATTATGTTATTTTATACACTTACTGATGCAAGTACTGTATATATAACTATATTTCTCGCATCATTTTCACTGTTTAAGGTAGTTATTTAACATTCTCGTCTCTCCGAATTGGTTTGTGGCATATTTATGTGTTTCAGGTAATATTGTGATAACTGACAATTACTATTGTTTCGCGTTAACATCTAATAATGTTGCGATCTTCAAACACCAAACATCGAGCACATTTCTTTATTTGGCATCTAACCTCTGTTGAATCTATTTTTTTAATAATGACTAAATTTTAAATTTTAAAATAAATGATCTTAAAATTATTTGGTTATAACTTTATATTTGAACGTATTTTACAACAAATTATAACTACAAATTAAATATGTTTTGCTACATATAATAAATTATACGCAAAAATTTAATTAAAATTTTTTAAATTGGAATAAGAAGAGTAGTAAGTATTGAGTATGCCTGGATAGTAAACGATATAATTTTAATTAATAATTCTCAACTTTTAGAGAAACGTAATATGATTAACAACAAATTTTTAGGTCCAAATTAAAAATTTTTCGTAGATTTTTCATCGAATGCAACCTTTCTAGCTTATTGAAGATTTCCAAGTTTTTAGTTTGTATCCCGAAAGTGCTATTCTTTATTGTTTATAATAATAATAATAATAATTATTATTATTCTAAATATTTTAAATTTATCGTCAAGACGTTTATCAAAACCCAGATTACACTTTCTATGAGTATCAGATTTGCTCTATTGTTGGTTTTTTACTTTAGTTCACACCGTATAATTTTTAATACCAATGTGCGGAGAACATTTACGGTAAGAAAAGAAGCTGACAGAAAATAAATTATCGTTTTGCCTAAAGTAAATTAGTAATTTATTAAATGAATATAAAATTCTTGCAGGAGAACGATACTGAACAGTAAAAGCCTATTACAATAAGCTCACAAGTACTTTTATAAAAGGCACCATATGAAACTAAAATTCGTCAGTCATGACATTTCTCAAGTAAGAAACTTTATTTGTATGCGATATTTAATACAAATAAGAGGCCGAAAAGCATTTTTTTTAAAAAAAAAAAAAATCCATGATAAAATAATCTTTCACTATTGTATTTTTCTTATTTTTTAATCGTGTTTTAGCATTAGAAATCCACCCGGAATGCTTTCTTTTAAGACTTTCAATGAAATGATACGACATTTTTGAGATAAAATTGCACACCGGAATTTGTGAAAGTAAAAATGAAGAAAAATCTTGTATCCTCAGTAGAAACTAATTGTGCCATTAAGCATCGTTTCTGAAAAGTTTGTCGCGTTAGCCGTTTCTCCTTCTCGTACTTCATCAGACTGAAACGTGTGACCTTGGGTAAAATCAAATTGACTTTCGTTATGTTGCTGATAAGGAAGAACATTAACCACCGGATTATGTAAAATAACTTGAGGAAGAGGAGTAACCACCTGCTGCTGGATTTGATGGTCATAAGAGAGCGGAGGATTCCCCAATGAATGCTCTGAAATATTCCGCGACTGGAATACAGCTGGATGTCGTCGGGTAATTATGATTATTTGTTTTTTGGTGTCCATTTTGACGTGAAGAATTTAATCCTTTGATACCACAGTGACCTCTTATATATCTGTCTGTGGCCTATTTATTTTATTTAGCGACAATTTTAATGTCTATATACTATATTAATTTGTATTTTTATGTGTATAGTTTAGTTAGAAATTTATTTAATATAATATATATAGTAAAAGGTCATTTATTATTGCAAGAATAAAAGAGCTATTTGTTAAAGAATAACATTAACATTGCGCAATATTCTAAATTTTTGTATATATCCCAATTTTTCGGTTAAATTTCTTTTGATGTGTACAAGTCATTTAATTACAATTTACATAATATTGATTAATTTATACTGTATATTCGTTTTCAGTACATCTATTATTAAGAATCTTTCTTTCTTTCTTTCTTTTTCTTCCTTTTTTTAAAAAAAAAAAAAAAAAAAAAACGACTTCGTTATTTTCAAGTTAGTTCATTTTTATTTTATTTTTTTGTTTCTTTATTCCAGTTTAATCAGTTTTCACTTGCACGTAAAATTTGGTACACAAATAAGCTGTTATTTGACCGTTTAATAAATGAAATATGTTGCTTCGATATAAAAAGAAATAATCATTGTTATATCTGGAATTGTAAGTTAAAATTACATTCATATGTATTGCCGAAGTACAGATCATTCTTTGCTACACTAACTAAATTTTGAGTATTGATCATGCCAAATACTGAAAATACGTGATTTTGACAGCTGAATGCTATGCAGTGATGTGAGTAAGGTAAACTTTGATATATTATATTGATATTTAGAATAATGATTTCTGATGAATTCATATGTACATGTATAGATGACAGGTTGCTTGATAGTATGTGTATTCTTAAAAATATATACGTATATACATTAATTTATTTTATGAATGTAATTATTTCCATTTAATTGTTACTAAGAATGCTTACAACCAAGGAGAACTGCAACCTGCCGTGACAGTGTAAAATTTTTTTTTCTAATATGTCAAATCTTTCAATATTATGTGTTTATGTTCTCATAAAGAGATCTACATATATTGATTAATTAGTATACGTAATAGAACCTTTTGATTTTAAAGTGAGCTGCAAGAATAAACCAACATGTCATAAATAATTATACATTGATTTTATTTTTCATTATATTAAAGATATCTGTAAAATTATATTATCAAGCATATTTTATATGCAGCATATTAAAAAAAACTACAATAACATTTTAACTTGAACAATAGTAATTTAGCAAATACTAAAATGCATTACATGTGTGCGTACAACACGGGGTAAAATGCGTACAGTAATATGCGTTTCATTCGATACAATATATTCTTATTCAAACGTCCGATACGCAACGCATTTCCTTCGTTTTTTTACTTTCCATCTTGTCATATTAAGGGACTGGCATTGTTGTGTGCCTTCTTGCCAGCCCAAAAAAGAATATACAAAGAGGAAAAGAATAAATTGAATTTTTTAGTAATTCATTTATCTAATGACTGGTAAATGTTTTTCGTGGATAAATAATAAAGAAAAATCTAAAAGCTTATAAAAAAGCGTGGCCACTACTTTTTAAGATGCAGTGGTCAATGCTGTGTTCACTAACAAAGGGTCACTACGAACCTGTTATATGATAAACGTAGCAATACGTTCACATGTCACGTACTACCCAATTTCTTATGAGTCATAAAAATCGGAAGACACGACCGTGCATATTAGGATGTGTTCATATCAAATCTCTTGGTAATTCATTTTCTGAGGAATAATAAAACTTAATCTAGAAATCATAGCCTTTTCTATGCGAAATAAAAATTTAAGTAATAACCTACTGCATTATGGCTGCACATAATATACTCATCAATCTATGCTATCTAGTTGTCTAATAATAAACGTATGTTTGTCCGGAACTTTTAGTTAACTGGCTTAATTCTTTTTTTTCTTATTTCAAATTCAAAGATTGCAAAACGACGTAGAGATATGGTACGCATATTTAGGTCCGAAAAGTATTCGAAAATGATAAATGAAATCTCAGAAATATACTCAATCTTACTAATGCAATACGATTAATCCTTAATAAAATCACATTTATTGAAATTTGATAATAAAAATGAATTAATTAAAGAAAATTTCATCAGGATAACAAAAAATACTCGAAAATTTTTAAAATAATTACAGACAATTAGATTACAAAAGGTCGGAAAGACAATCTTGATTACTGACACAAGGTCTTTGGTATACTCAAGCAATTTAATCGTTTGATTGATATAAAAGATCTATTTAGTTAATAAAAAATTTTGATCAAATTAAATTACAAATAACAAAATAACTTGTAAAAACTCAAAAAAAAATTATTGATTATTAATTATGTTTCTATAAGGCAAGATTTATTTAAAAATTATTTCTAAGAATTTTTAATAACTGGATATTAACAACAAGAATGTTTAAATTAATATATGTTTGTTTATATTTGAAGGCGAACAGGGGTTTCTGATTCTATACTTAATTTTATTTCAATATTAATATAGGACTTAAAAATTATATTTAGAATTTTTGTCACTTTAAAAAATAATTGTTAATAAATAAGATAAAAATAAATATTTTATTTTTTAATAGAATTAATAAATTCTATACATTCAAATAATCTAATAAAATTTATTTATTATAGTTAAAATATGCAATTATAAAATTGAAAAATTTTAAATATTTTAATAAAGATTCATGCTGTATTTTATAAATATTTCTTAAAAATAGTAACTATTTTTATCACAATTAAACTAAATAAATTATTGTTTATATTTCAAAACAACGATTATTCTATAATATAATCTATTGAAAACATCCAAAATTGATCCCAACAACTACAAAAAAAAAAAAAAAAAACACAATCAATTATTACAAATATTTGATTTTAATACAATTAAAATTTGCAAAATACACTCAAATGAACTCAATGTCAACATTTTCAAAAATGTGCTTAATAATTCTATTTCTTCGCCAATGACATGAACTAGATATAGGTGCACAATTCATAAGTTGAAGGGTGCATTAGTGAATCAAAATATCATTTTGTTATGCTATTTTTTATGCTATACTGACCATCGAAAACATCTTTTAATGATAATAATTTCTTTTTTATCGAAATGATGCTATTTTTGCGTCGTGTTCTTTTAAATTATTAATCCACAAATCAATAAGCTTTCTCCTATTTGTATACTATTCGTGACTTTCTATTCTTCTGAATTATTCTCCACATATTTTATACTGAACCAAGGCCAGAATACTATGAAAATTATTCGATTATTCAAATTCCAAACTTTCTTCAAACTTTCGTTTTTGCGACTTATTTTAGAAACCACAATTCTTAAACGAATCTAACACGAATAGATGTGCAAATCACGCATATTTATTAAGCAAGTTTCCAGATAACTTCAGTACATTGGTGTTACTTTAACGATTGATAAAATGCTAGTAATTTATTATTGAGTTCATCTAATGTACGTACGTACTATTTGGGTCACGTGATTCACGCGATCTACATGTCGCAAACAATCCAGTTACGCGTACAATCAAGGGAGCAATGGAAGATATGAAAAGTATCGCGAGTTTGTGGGGTAGAGTTTAGATGGCTTATATTAAGTATGGTAGATACTGTTAGATAGTATAAACCGTAAGTACTAGATTGTTAGCCATTGTTAGGGTAATAATATATCAATATAGGGCATGTGCGCAATAGTAAAAGGGAGATTTTAGCACAAGAGAAAAGAAGAGAGGAAAAATAAAAGGTTGATAATACACAAATAAAAATAAGTATTTTGCGAAGAAGAAAAATGAGAGGAAAGGAATATTACCTGCCATCGACTCTGTCAAATATACACCTCAAGCCTTTGCCCCTTCGTGGTGCTAGACTTGTCTATACGAGGTTAGACATTGCGCACATCCCTGTGACTTAACTCAGGTTCGCGAGCCGTTAGGGATTTTCGACAGACTCGCTGGCAGGCCCGTGACAATACATTTAATAGCACAAAATCCAAATTTTTCCATTATTCTATGCATCATTCTATAGAATGAATCATTTATGATCTAGCTTACTCCTAGCGCTTGTACTATTAGGTTCACTGATAATTAAACTTTTACCAGAGTGTGAGACTAGGTACTGCCTTTTACTAAATTGCTAAAATAATTATAATAAATTATTTTTTATGCTTTCTTCCAATTTATGAATTTTATTCTTATCACCAAGTGATTTAAATGACAACTTTTCTTTTAAAATAACCAGAATTACCTTTGTTCTTTATTCTATCTCAGAATACGTAAGCTTCGATCGCGTCACGATCGTCGGTCACGTGACCACGGCGAAAATTCTGAACTTTGTTTGACTTCTTTGGCCTTTAACAGTATACAGAAAAAGCAACTTGATTAAATAAAAACTACACGGCATGACTTTGCCAACTTTAAAAATAAATTAAAAAAAAAAAAAGATATAGGAAGAAAAATTTTCAACAAAATTATAATTAACTATTAGTCAAAGTTTTTAATGACTATTAAATTTTTGCTTAAATTAAATTGTGTAGCCTTGCCTAAAAACAGTATACAAGATTTAATACATATTCTAAGCAATATTATTGAATACATCAAATAAATAAGTAAAAAAGCATGTATCCTAAGTCAAGACATGTCCAAAGTTTATAATTTGGTAAATATTGAAATGCTAAAAAAAGTATTATACCAGATAAAAATTTCAAATAAACTCATAAAGATCTTAGATTATATCTTTGTAAATAGTAATAACATTATATTTATATGCTATAACCCAATAGTTCCATATATTATAATGGATAATATAAAGCAAGATAATATCATATCCTTTCTTTTATAGTGAATTTTCTATAATCTACTTTTTATTATAATCAGCAATAATACAAAGAGTACCTTTTGATAATAAATACTATAGGCTATTGAATCAAGACTAGTCTTTAAATCTATAATAATAGCCAGTACACACATGAATAATATCACTTGGATTGTAAATAACAAAGCAGCATTACAATATATTATCAATACTATTAAATACTTTTTTCACATCAATGATATCAAAGTTAACCTATTAAATTACAAATTATATAATTAAGGGCATAAAATAAGACTACACTCAAGATATATACTGTAAATGGATTTTCAAAGAATTATTGAATACAAAAAAGATATTTTAGTTAAAATTCTCAGAGACCGATATAATAGTTTGAATAGAAAAGACTATTAGAAAATTCTGATCAAACAAAAATTTCAAAAATCATAATTACTCTTAGGGATGAAATGAATTAATAACAAATAAATATATTATATAATTATTTATATCCTTATAAAATGGAATTGATGTTGGCTTTAGGCCTGGGTTGCTTTCTTCTTTTAATTTCAGGAACTGTTGACAATAGCTTTGGGGGTGTGCTTACAATTATCAAGATCACTACACAGTTCAATTAGCTTTACTTGTTTGGCTTCTGGATTAATATCTCTGATATCATTGTTTATAGTTGAGGGGAATGAAGGTCAGTTTCAGCTTCTTCAATTGCTTTGTCTGCCCATGAGGATATCAACTGAAATTGGGATGAATTTGATTGGAGTGGAGTAAAATTGTTATCCACTTCTGTATTTGTACTGTTTGTACCTATAAACGATGATGTGATTGCTTCACTTGTGGATAATTGTGGTGCAGGGCATATGCTATCAGAACTAGCATGGTACTTGGGTGGACTGGTGTGATCTATTTCATATGTTACATTTAGTGTATAAGGGTTGGTATGACCTGTGACATGTGTTGCAGTTGTTGCTTGAGAACTGGAATGATCTTTGTTGCATACAGGGGACTTTGCTACATGGTTTCAGTGAAACAATCAATCTGCATTTCATTGTCACTGCTTATTTTCTCATTTGGGACTGGAGTATTTAGAGAGGGTCTAAGGGAATCAAATTTTAGGATTTTGAAGGTTTGGGAGAATTCTTTGACAAGAATTACAACTCCATTTCATGAAAGGTGTAGGACATAGTTCAAGGTATTCTTTATCACCTTTTTGATGGTACGCTTTCTTCATTAGTGTCCAGTTTAAAATCTGTTTGATGGTCAGTAAATTTTGTTTAGTGTCTCTAAAGACTTGGAATCTAAAAGTAAGGTAGTTGCTTTGAGTTGGGATTTGAGAAGCTGTTTTGTGACTTCAAACTTTACTTGGACAACTTCGATGGACTCTACTGTTAATTTGGTATGCTTTATTGTGATAGGAATAAGCCAAGAGCTAGGGTGGTTGTTAAGAGATGGGACATAAATTTCATTTGCTAATTTGGTAATATAGATTTGTGACGTTTTGTTGTTTTTGTAAATAATGTAGACTTTGGGGTTCCTTCTTTTATCAGTCAAGACCATGTCTAGCAAGGTATGTTGGGCATTAATGTTGGGAGGCTTTGAAAAGAGCTCCCCTTCCCTTTGGTTTTTTCTTTAGACAAAATTTTTGTTTTTCTTGAGTGTTTTCTAATTTGGTAGTTTTGATGTAAGTGAGAGATTTTTTTTTTTGTAAAATTTCTTTTTATATTTAAAAAAATATTATTTTATATTAATTTAGATATTCAGAAATAGATAAGTTTCTTGATTTCAATATTTATACATTATTTTTATTTCTTCTAAATACTTATACATATAATTATCATAGAACAGGAATACAGACCAGTAAATCACAATATAGAAGTGCAAATACCTGCAGAAAACAAGACAATAGAACAAATCAAAAAAATACTGATCATAACACCTCCTATCTTAGAGGAATTAACTACAATTACAAGGTAAATACAAGATAAAATCAATTTTGAGATATACACAATGGATCTATATCACACTATGGCAACCAGTATTATATGGGCTTTGGATAGATAATAATAACCAGGGAGAATCAAGGACATTGATTGCAAGGACAAATAGAAAACTTCTCTTCATCAACTTGAGCAGAACTGATGGCTATCCTAACAGCAATCAGTATACTACCCTCGTACAGCAGAGTCAACATTCACACAGACAGTCAGGTAGCAATCAACAGTATCCAAAAAGTGATGAGGACAAACCATATATACAATTTGAGGAAACAAAAAAACCTAGGGATCTTTCAACTACTTAAATACATTATTATAGGTAACTACCTGAAGATTGATCTCATTAAAGTTAAAGCTCATATAGATAACAAATACAATGAACAAGAGACAGATTAGCTAACATAGATATAAATCTGGATATGGTATCAAGACACAAAACAACTTGTATCCACATCACAAAAAACTCACAATTTATATTACTTCCACAATGGGACAACAACATGCTCGAAATCCCTATCAAAACCATGGTCAAAGAATTGACAAAGGCAATATATCTGACTAGATGGAGACTATTGAACAGAACAAGAATTGAATTCAGTGACCGAATCATCAAACATATACATTGACCTTCAACAATGTAAATCAGCAACCAATAAAAATGTTCAAACAACAAACCAATAAAAGAGATCAACAACAAAGAAAATTCAATCTTTGCCTATAGAATGAAGAACTTCTAACAAAAATCAAATTGCATCAGAGACTTCCTAACCTATATAAAGATGACAAATACACAATCTGTAGATCCAAAGAGACAAAACACATCCATTCATGTGTTAAAGTCAACGACAAAAGACAGAAGAACACATAAAAAATACAATCATTAACAAGGTTAGACAGTATAATGAGAGAAAAGATACTGAAGAAAAAATCAATAACTATATAAGAAATAATTCCTTGAAGTATATTAAATATTTCAAATGTACTATCAAAGAAGTTATACTCAATGAAACATATAACTTAATAGCTAAATGTATAACAAAAACTTAATTAAAACAAACATGCATAAAAGAAATTAAACAAGAGACCAGAGAATACCTCTACAACATCTGGACTCAAAGATGCGAAAAATTCTAGAAATAGAAAAAACAGTAAGACATAACACAGAAAATCGAAAGAACAGTCAGATATAGCACTTCTGAGAAAAACATACAGCTCAATACACTAGATAGATACATAAAAGTTCAATATATCAACTTGGTAAACAATTATATAAAATAATATATAGAAATATTATATACCCCTTCCACATTTTCACAATTTTATATAGCACTAGCCCAACCTTGACTGGTTAGCTCCCATTGGGTGGCAATAGGCTGTGAGATGAGTTTTTTTCTATTGAACTAGTTTAGTTAACATAGATAGTTCTAGCATAAATAATATGTACATTTCTACTTAATCCAAATAAAGTAAGGTTAAGCCAGCATTCAAAAAAAAAAAAAACTTATACATATAATTATATAATATATGACTATTTTAGCAAGCTAATTGACGAGTCTGTCACTAATGACCAAAAGCTTGATAACCTGCAGATAGAAGAGTCTGTCCTTCTATCACACACACAAAACAATACTAAAATTAAGGTAGAGGTGTAAAAAGATTTGGGCGAGTCTCAAAATAGTTTTCCCTAAAACTACTTATAACTTCACTATTATAACAATCTATCCAGAAGATTCATCATGAGATTCATCTTAAGATTAGTCCTGAGATTTGTCTTAAGATTAGTCCTGAGATTCGTTATTTTATTAAGTAATTGAAAGAAGTTACATTTATATATTTTTACATATAGGGCTATTACATAATCACTATGGCTATTCTAGTATTATGTCATATATAAATTGCTTCTTGGTCAGCTAATTTTCTATTACCTCAGCTTATAGTTTTTTACCTTTTTGACGCAAATAAATTGTTTGTACATTTTTCTAGCTTACAAAGGATATGGTGATAGTCAGCAATTGATTGTTTCACATAAGCTTCAATTGCATCATGATCGTTGGTCACATGACCATGACAAAAATTCAAACTTTGTTTGACTTCTTTGGTTTTTAATACTATATATCACTATGCATCAAAAAAAAAAAAAAAAACTCTTTCCAACTCGCACCCAAATTCTTGAAAATTTCCTTTATAGTAACAATACAAAATATAGAAGAAAAAACAAAATGCTCGCTAAGAGCCCCTCCAACAAACATATTGAGAAAGTCAGCAAGGGCAAGAGACCCATCAGTCAGCTATACAGGTGAACGACTCATTACCGAGTAGTGAAACAATCATTAAATCAACTTTGAAAACAAGACTGGTAGGGAAGCTCAACCCCAAGTCAGTAGTAAAGAAAACCAAGACCCAACCAAGCAATGACCAAAAATGAAATAACCAAGATATAGAACCCTCCAAGGAAATGGATATAACAATGGAGACTACTAAAGAACAAAACGAAGCAACAAGTGAGAATCTGGAGAAAGAGAAACTGATGAACCAAATGAAAACTCTAGAACAAGACAGAGGAATGAGAACAACCTTCCCGACCATAGCAGAACTAATAATGGCTATGAAAACCACACAAAACATACCTGTCAACAACTATAACAACATTCTCAACTAAGAATACAGCTTCAGAAATCAAGAGGAAAGCCAAAACAGAGAACCAACCCAGACATCAGTCAGATCAGGAAAATTTTTGTTAAGCATAGAAGAAATATCGGACAACAATGACAAGGAAAAAATTCTCTTTGTCAAAAACAAATAGGGACACCTAAAGATCCTGAAACATACAAGAATTGAAGTACCAATTGGCACAACTATGATCGCAGCTGTATTTGGAAACTACAATGAAGCACAAACTGTCTGCACAATCAAAATCACTGAAAATAAAATTATCTTAACAAGATTAGTAGCACAGATCGGCACAACTGAAGGCCAAGCCAGGTCTATCCGAATATGGGACATCTCAAAAACCTTCATCAAATCAAACATAGCAGAACTTTTTGAGTACTAATCAACTCTAGAATACATAACTATGCACCTGCAGGTCCAGTTCAATCAGTCATCATACAATTCAAAACAAGTGACAACCATGAAAAACAAGTCCAGAAATGGTCAATCTATAAGAATACTAGCTGTATAAGGGTATACCCTATGACTAGAACCCATGAAATCAAAGAAAAAAGGAACAAACTTAGTATTACTTTGGCAAACCTCCCACAAGACACAACAGCAGGTGACTTCAAAGAAATCTTTCAGCAAATCAATGAATAAGTATGTTACCTTCTACTGAACTACAAAAACCAAACCAAATGCTTCGCCATAATATACTACGCCAATTAACAAGAGCTTATTCAAGCTCTAAAAATCATCTTCAAACTTCAAAACAATGACTTTAAATAGATCGACAAATCGACACAACTGTGGAGCATATGAGTACGACACACACTCCTGCCCCCAGAAAGAAAATCAACTTCCCCCAGACCAAAACTCAATAGGCTCAGCAGACCTAGATTCCCTCCCTCACATAGAAGAGAACCAACAATATACAGAGACCCCAAACTAAGCAGTACCTAATAGAACATATGCCAGTATCACAAAAGGAATCAACAGAGGTCCAGACAAAATGAAAACAGTCCTCAACATCTTCAAACAACTTCAAATATATATGCTTTCTGTTAAACACCAAATTTATAACCTGGAAAGGAGAATCATGGCAGTAAAGATTGGGTCTGACATAAAATCCAAGGAACCAGCAATCTCAGAGGATGAGGAGGAAGAGATGAGTGAAACCTCAATTTTCATAACATCATCTCCTAAACATATAGACATCAGACAAATCCAAAACAGGATAAATGAACAAATAAGCCAAATGGAATTCACATTGGTATTAACAATAAAAGAAGTAATAGAGTGCTTAAACTCCCCAAGTGGTTCTGACAATCCAACAACATCTATTCCCTCCTGCCTTCTAAACAATTATGATTGAAACAACAAAGGATCTGAGAAACTGCAAGCAGCAGAAAACTGAAAATAGTCAAACAAACATAGATATATGATATGAAAGATAGGTACATTAAACATAAGAGGCATAAACAATGAAACAGACCAGATATCACTCATAGAATATTGTCAAGCACAGCAAATAGATATCCTAGGAATAATAGAAATCTGGCTCCCCTCAAATCACAAATGACAAGACTCAGAACATGGATATACAATCTGGTTATCCACACTACAGAAACAACGCCATGGTACAGGAGTAAGTATAATCATAAATAAAAAATGGGCTACCCATGTCTACAATATAGTAGAATACAAAAACAGAGGACTTCAACTCGATTTAGTATTCAAAGGAAAGATCAAATATAGAATTATTACTATCTATAACCAATCAAATATCACAAACAAAAAATCGAAAACAAAACTACACATATGGATGAAACAAAAAATACAAGAGGCAAATAGCCAGAACATATTGATAATAATAATGGGCAACCTCAATAAATTAGCAGACAACAAACTGAATAGAACCTTAAGGAAGGTTATAAGCAACAAAACTAGAGACTTCATTGACACACTGTCTACCTTTGACTTTGTGGACACCTTCAGATTCAATCACTTCTTCTCAAAAACTTCTCCTACACAAGATCTGCATCAGAATACAGCAGCAGGATAGACTATATCTGGATGTCACAACCCTTAACACCATACATAATAACCACAGAACACACATCAGTCATCACAACAATAGAAAGTGATCACAAAATGGTCTCGCTATACATGAGTACATCACACACATTTTGATCAAAAATAGCAAATAGAAAAAACTATCAGAAAACACAAATAGATTTCCACAACTCTACAGATAAACTATGGGCATCATTTAAAGATTGATCAGAAGAAGAAGCTAAAAACCTCCAGATAATAGGAAAAGACACGTCTAGCTCACTATAGTTGGCCCTCAAAGAGATGCTCCTACAGACAGCAAAAAGAACACTGAAAATAAAAAGAATAAACCAGAATACTTCACCAATTAGTAAAAACCATTACAAGAGTATATGAAACAACAATTAACAATTGGTAAACTGTACAAAACCTACAAGAAATGGCTCATTAACAAACAAAATCATAACAGCAGCCTCAAGGTGGAAATAGAGCAGCTGGTCAAGAAATCAATAATAAAATCGAAAGAATCAAAACTCCAATACTTCAAATAGCAGACACCCCAGGAGAAAGGGCTGAAATGCATAACTATCTGGCAGAAATCAGAGAGCTATGGCAGGAAGAAACCAGGACTTCAACATCAAAAATCAAAGAAAGAAAAAAAGAGAATTATCATAGAAAGAACATATCAGTGATACCAAGTTCTCCAAGACCACATCAAGAAGATGATAAACAGCATCCTAAACAGACAACCAAGAAAAATCGACACACTAAGACTTATCGAGAGAATAGAAAATGATGAGATTGACATAATCACAGATCCTAAAACAATCAGGGGAAAAATAAGATCCCACTTCAAAAAATGGACAGAAGTAAAGCATACACTAGATATAAAGGACTTTTTAAACTAGCAGGAACAATATAGAGTGAAGAATAACATCAAAGAAGAATGGTACCAAAACTGCACAAAAAAATTTGACACCCAGGAAATCAAAAAAGCAATCAGGTCCAACAATAAAACAAGTGCACCTGGCCCCTCAAAAATCTATACAAACTCCTTCAGCACCTGGGCACTAATAGCATTAAAGTACTCAAACACCTCTTTGACAGAATACTAGAAACAGGAGAAATCTCGACAGAATGGAAGGAGAGCAATATATATTCAATCCCCAAACCAAAAGAATGGATAGAAAACATTAACATAACATGACCAATAACATTACTAGAAACAATCAGAAAAGTCTTCATGAGCATATTAGAAACAGGATAGCAAACAGTTGCACAACCAACAAAATCCTTTTCAACAACAACTGGGCAGGATTACCTGGAAACAGCATGCAACAACTAATCCATATCTTGAACAATATCATAGAAGAAGTGAGAGAATCCAAGAAGGAGGCTTGGATTTTCAGTCAAGACAATAGCAAAGAATATGACTCTATAAACAAAGACAAACTAGTTAGTGCCCTCCAGAGAATCTAAATTCCAAGAGTATAATCAACATCATCACAGATACACTCACAAATAGGAAAAACAAGATAATAACAGCATACAAATTAACTGATGAATACCTAGTAGAGGATGGAATAGACCAAGGTGATACAATTTCCCCTCTAATGTGAAGAATCTTTTATGACCCACTACTACAAGAAGTAGAAGACTGACATAGGGATTACAAAATGGAAGTAAAGTGGAACAGAGACCTATTAATAACATATGCTACTAAAACCAAGACTTATCGAAAAACATGCAAAATAATATCCACAGCATTTATAGATAACACAACCTGGTACGTAAGAAACCAAACAGATATGCAAAAAATCCTGGATACAGCAACAGAATTTCTCAGGATAAATGACATCCAAGCCAATGGAGAGAAGTCATCATTGATATGCATCAATGCCCCTGAAAAGGATAGAAAAACAGGTGTCCTCCTAGCAAGTACACAACTCCTACCCCTGAGGAAAGAGGAAACCACACGGATACTGGGAGTCTGGATAACAGAAGATAGAAAAAAGAAGTATCGGAAACAATTATTAAATGACAAAATCAATACACACATGAGTATTCTAGCATGGAAAAAAGTAATAGACAAGCAAACTCACTACATTATCAACCATGTTCTATATCTAGGCTAGAATAACTCCTCAATGACATGTCCTTATTAGAACAAGAATGTGACAAAATTAGCAGGAAAATAAATAATTTATACAAGCATGAAATAGGCCTATTCACAACAGCCTCCAACTGTATACTACATGCAGACTTCAGATACAAAATATTTAACCTATGGGATAGACAAATCTTAATACAAGGGAAAAACTTGATCAATAGACTGAATGGCTCAGACACCTGTAGTACAACAACCTTTATTAGACTATAACAACTACAAAATAACTATTGGTCTGACACATCAATTCTGGAAGACAAACTATCCTTTTGGACATGCAAATGTAGCAACCTAACCAATGATATTCTGAACATTATAAAAGTTCAAGGAATTACACTCACGCTCTCAGACCATATCACGACTGGAAAACCCCTCAACAAAGAGGAAACTGCAATCAAAACAATAATGGCTGAAGGATGATACGACCAACACAGATAGGCCCTCTGAAAAAGGGAAATATTATTCATTGAACAACTCTTCAATGACAACCTCACAAGGGTTCTTACATGGCAACAAATAAAAAACCAACTAGGTAAACAAGGAAGAATACCACAATGGTACCAGGATCTAAGAAAAAGAATTTGCAAGAACCCTTCAATCAATGATTATGATAATATCAAAATACTCATCCCCAAAGGAACCAAAAACATTTTCTCTACAAACACAAGGATTGCTTCTACACAAGGCAAAACAACCATCAAATGGATAGCAACAAAAAAGAATGGCACTACAACATTGTTCTAGAAGAAAAAACATTTAAATCAGAAAGCCATAATAGCCAACCACATAATCAAGTAAGACCAAACATCGCCCCTACATAAATGCAAGGGCTGCCCCTTAAATGATCCAAACTTAAGGGAACAATACAAAGATTAATAACAATGCATATCTCAATTACTACTAAACCAATAATCAACATACTGGTTCAAAGAAGTTCAAAATCAGCACAACACATCAATTACTCTAACAATATTGACAGTACACAGAAACCCCAACAACCATTCCAAGAGTGACTGCACTCTTTACCTAAAGGAATAGAGTCAGCACTAAGAGAAATTGACAAAACACCAGACCTTCAAACACCTTCGCCAATAATCCATCTCGACCCAATATCTACAATGATAGCACTCCTCAAGACAAGAAATTAAACAAGTGACCAAAAAATAAAGAAACAGACAGACATAGCCATATGGATCCAGCAACATAACAACTTACACATATATTCAGACGGATCCTTCACTAGATGATCAACAAGAAGTAGAATGGGATTAGGTTGGATCATTCAAACAGAATCGGGTAGAGATCTAGCAGAATTCCAAGCAGAAACACAGTACACTCCATCATCTACAAGAGTCGAGCTGACAGCAATACAAACAGCAATCACTACAGTTAGTCCAGACAAATGGATAAAAATCTTTACAGATAGCTAAGGTGCAATAAACTCTATTATAAATAATCAACAGAAGAAACAAGGAAGCATGAAACAAAAGAAAGACAAATCAATTAAAAAAAAAACAAACACAATTACAGAAATGTTGGAAATAAAATGAATTCACACACAATGGATCAAAGTCAAAAGCCACACAGGTATAATTGGAAATAAAAGAGCAGATAGACTCACTGACACTATATATACAGATCCATACAAGGATATAATAACAATATAGGAAAAACAGTCAACCAAGAGTAATGTCTCAACTAGATGGGACCAGTTTTTTATGGATCCCCCCTTTAAAATACTCAGAAAAACAATAATCAAAACTAAGTGGGCAAGCAAATGGCGAGCACTACAAAGAACAAACAATTGGTTTAACAAAAAAAAATCCAAGGAAATAGACTGGAAGCTCACACTGGAAATGCCATCGCCCACAAAAATTACATACTACAAATAGACATTGAAGATCACAGGGATAGAACCTTTAGAACTAAAACTTGAATGAATGAACATCCAACCATGTCCAAACTTAACACCAGAATGCCACATGTGTACATCAGCTCTACATGCGTAATCTGCAAAAAACATGTAGAAACCAATTTGTACCCCTTCATATGTAGAACAAACTCAAAAGACTATAAGAAAAGTACATAATATTCTTAACCAAGGAATGTACATCTCGTGCAAATGGAATCCAACAATCAGAACCAATACAGAATAAGTGGAAACACATATAGCTAAGGAAGGGACAAGGAACAGGAACAGAAACTCAGAACTGAACAAATTGGGAAGACATTATAAGGAGGTAATCACATATTGGATAGTAGAAAAGACCATAGAAATTACCCAAAACCTAACTGAAGCAAAGAGTGCTATAAGAAAAGCAACAAACAGATTCTGGCAGGAAAAAAGGAAGGTCTGGAGGCTACATTATGATATAGTCTCCACCTGGGAAAGAGAGAACAAAACCATAAGGAAAATTAAATGCAATAAACTAGCAAGAGGTCATAACACATACACCCCACCTTCAATCATGGAGAAACATCTTTTATAAACTTTTAAACTCTTGTATATTCAACTAACCAACTCAAGTATGACTAACATCATAAACAATGGTTTCTCTCTATATATTCTGTTCACACTTAAAATCAGTGTTAGTGGAGTCATGACACATTAATATCCATAAATATGGATTGCAGTAAGTCACAGGATTGATAGCTTGGCTGTTATACTAAGCCAATAGTTGTTTCACTTTCATGAATGTATTTTTCATTACAATTAAATTTGTGTTAAGGAAATATTAATGAATAAATAAAGGTTAAATAGCATGACTTCGACAGCACTAAAAAAAATATATATATATATCACTATGCATAATAATGAATATAAATAGTAAATGATAGATTGAACATCTGAAGATGATTTATTCAAGAAAGTAATAAATTTTTATACTCAATTATTATTCTCTTATATATATTATAAATATTATTTCCTTATTAAACTTTAAGCAATTATCTATAATAAAGATCTTTCCTTTTAATTATTGTTAGATTTATATAAGACTTAATATATTTATGTATCAAATAACTCATATAAAAACATAGTACTTATACTTTGATAGTTCATATAAAGATATAGCATATTACATTACTAATTATTTATACAAGGTGTAATACATCAACTTACTGATGGACATATAAAGTATAGTTCATAAAATTACTAATAACCTATATAAAGATATATATATATATATTTTTTAAGCTGGTTCAACCTCGTTTATTAGCTTGATAAAGTAATATGTAACTGTATATTGTAGGGATTACAAAGAATATCATACATGCTAAAAACTTCTTAGGACTAATTAGATGTTCTAAAGAATCTATTAGATGATTTTTTGCCATTCCAAACTAAAGGAGAACTAACCTGCCAAGGCAAAGCTAGTACTGGGTTCAAAAGAAAAAATAGATGTGATGTTAGTGCTATCATGGGCTAACCTGGTGAGTCCATCACTAATTCGTAGCACCTCGCATAATCCAGTATCTCACAAATACTTACAAATAAGAGAACGCCTTCTATAAAGAACACTTAGGAAAGGCAGAAGCATAATGATTGACTTGGCCAAAGGTAAGTATCTCTTTATTGCATTCTATTTCTTTAATATATTATTAACTCTTATCTCTATTCTCAATAAGGACTGTTTTCCTAACACATTTAGCTCTGCTTTTTTGCATATATTGGTAAGCTATTTATATTTTTCTAACTAATAATATGATATCTATTTTATAATTAGCTATACTAACCCTAAGCTTTGCTAAACTTTCAGTACTTTTTTAGATACACATAATTACCTTATTAATACTTGAGCCTTATCTATAGTTTCTCACCTAGCAATACTCAATCTTTTATATCAAACTTTCAAGTTTTTAGATTCAAGATCATTATATATAAATCACATCATACACATAACCCATAACAGTGCTTTTAAGGATAAATTGTTTTATATATTAGTTAATTAAGTCTATATTACTATCTTTAATAGATTGTTCGTTTGTCCATCTGGCTGGACTTGAAGGTGCTTTTTATATTTATGATGTCTTTCTTTTTTCCTTGAAATGCCATGATTCTCTTTTTACCTTTGGGATATTTTATTTTGACCTTTCTAATTGATTACTGTGCTTTTTTCTATTCTACTGATATTTAGCTATACAGTTTTTTACTTTGGCTATATTATAAATTACTTTGATAGATTATTTCGATGATGAATTTGAAGAAGACCCCTTTGATGATTAACTTGAGTGCTGCGTAGTATCTAAGTATAGTTATATTGTTATTTATTATTGTTAGTGCTTAATTTTCCTTTCTCTAAGTATGTGCTTAATTATTGCTTTTTGGATTATCATTATGACTTAATGTTTAATATCTATTTTGTTGTGTTGGCATAGGAAGGAGTGGTAGTTGTCTTCCACTGAATTACAATTGCAGTATTTATTGTCTTTATATAGTAAAGATTTTCTACTGTATAATTTAGTTTTAATAGAAGTTCATTATTCCAGAGGTTTAGTGAGAATTTATGAATTTGTTGGTCTTCGAATGAGGTATTTGGATTACTAATATGAGATGGATGTAGGTTATTGTATGTTTTTTGCCAGTAGATATATTTGTATTATCCAATAAAGTCTGTAAATGTTCTATTGAGTAAGCGCCATTGTACAATATATTTTGCCTGTGTAATTTTTTTACAGATGTTTTTTGCTGGTATATCAATTTAGATATTATCCCACTGTATTGTTATATATATTTGTGGATTTTCAGTAAGTTGAATGTTGAGAATACTAGTGCTCAGTTGCATTTCTTGTGAACCTATTTCTGTTAAGACTTTTTAATCTGTCTGTTCATTGTGTTTGATTCCTGAGTGGGCTTGAATTTTATATATTTGCACATTAAGATGTCTTGCAACACAAGTATCTTTTATGGTTTGGAGTATATGAAAGTTTTTTTATTTGCTAATAAGATGTGATGCTGAGGCTTCTGATTGAATTTGACTGTCTATAAAGATGTTGGCTAATGAATTTTCTGGTAGGATTAGTATTACAGTTGTTATGGCCATAATTTCTGCTCTTGATAATAAGGGGTATAAGTGGGTTAGGTCTCTGAATATGTGTTCTTTATCATTTGAGGTGATAATGACCTAGCCTAGTACCGTGTGTAGTTTTTTGTTCCATTTGCTAAGAGAGTCATCTATATAGATTTTGAATTGTAGGTGCATAGCTATCCTTTTGATATGGTTATGAGATTAGAAATTCAGTCTTGACTATCAATAAGATATATTGTAATATGTGAAAATACTATGTTGTAGAAGATGTTTACTGTTGAAGGCTGATTGTAGACTTGCTAAGTTGTGTGTATTGATTTAATGTGATGTTAATCAATTCTGATGATACTCTTGATTTATATTGAAAGTTTCCATTTGGTGTGAAATGCTGAAAGGTAGATATGCGACTTGCCACAACTGGAATTCTAATGGCTTTCTGTGCCTTAGCATTGAATAAACAGTTTTGATCACTGTCTCATTCATTCATGAAGCATCTATTGCATTTAAATAGTGGTGATTCATTGTTTGTTGTGTTATGGTAGTGTGTGTAGGTTATGCTGCCATCTAAATTATTTCTTTTTTTTCTTGCCAATTGTTATTGTGTCTTTCATTATGTTACTGCCTAGTATGATTATTGAGTGTAATGCTCTATTAAACTAGTGCTCTGAAGGAAGTGATTTGTACTAATGATTTGTAGATACAATATTTTGATTGTGGGGTCATTCCTTCTATGTTAAAGGTCAGTGAACCATTCTTAAGTATGTCCTGGGAATTGCTTGTCTCTATATCTAATGACTTATAGACAATAAAGTGTATGGGTTCTATTAGAATTTGATATTTGTCCTGTAAATAAGTTATTATAATTGGCAAGTTTTTCTATGTTTGCAATAGAACTATGGTATTATGATAACTTTTATTGTTCAAAAAAAAAAACTCTTTCCCACTTGCATCAAAATTCTTAAAATTTCTTTTATAGTAACAACTCAAAACATTGAAAAAAAAAACACAATTCTCACAAAGAGCTCCTTTAACAAATATATAAAGAAGGTTGATAAAAACTAGAGACTAGATAGTTAATTATACAAGAGAAAGAATTCTGATAGACAGTGGCAAGATCTTCAAACTGTTATTGAAAGTAAAACTCGGAAACAAGTTCAACCTTCTCACAAGAACCAAGAAGAACCAAGCACAAGTGGAAATGAAGAAAGCAACAGAAAAAGCAATGGAAGTAACAAAGATTAATAAAGTTGACACCAAGAACTAAGAGGATATAAAGCTTGAAAATGAAGAACACAACAATAGAACTAACATGGAGGAAAACATAATGGAGGTCTCAGAATTACCAGAGGAAATAATTATAGTGACTAGACTGATCTTACCCATAATAATAACTTCAACAGTATCAGCAGCAGGAGAGGAAAAAGAGAACCTGAAGAACCATAACAACATAATCAATAACAACTTCAACTATGACAGAAACCCAAAACAAGCAACTGCAGAAATTTAACATAGGAACCCTTAGGAGGAATAGGATACGTTCTGTTCAGGAAAAGTGTTCATTGACCCAAAAGAAGTGCCTGCTTCTCAACAGAGGAAAAAATCAACTATGTTTATAACAAGTTGAGGTACCTGGCAATACTAAAACACATATATATAGAATTCTCCATCAGACACCAACAATCACAGCTATTTTTACAATTACAATAAGGCCATAAAGGCATGTGAAACAGAGATTGCTAGCAATGAACAAGTCAAATTTAGGTTTGCATTATAGATTGGTACCCAGGAAAGCAAAGCCCAATCCATTAGGATCTGGGACATTCCTAACCATTTCAAGAAAATAAATATCGCCAACCTGTTCTAGGACAGGAACAGTAATCAAGAACATAACTCTCCAACCAGTAGGACCTTACAATTAGGTACAGTCCAGTTTAGCACAATGACCATATATGACGAACAAGTTCAAAAATAGATACTCTATAAGGACACCTTCTGCATGTGGACATACCCAATGGTCAGGACCCGCATGGCAAGGGAAAAAAGAAACTAGTACAGCACAATACTAGCAAACCTTCCACAAAAAACTATAGTAAAGGAGTTGCAAGAAATCATTAGACATACCAATGCACAAGCTTGCTACTTCCCCTGAACTACTCAGCTCAGAATAAGAGGTTTGTAATTCTCTACTTCAAGAATGACTAGGACTTAAATACAGCAAAGAATAACTAGTCTTAATCTCAAAAATATGATACTAGTCTGGATATAAAAAACCAGTAAACTCTGTTTCAGATGTGGTACTCATGATCATGAACTTATTTCCTGTTCAACTAACAAAGAAGACGCATCTTCAAGAAGCAGAACAAATAGACTAGGACAGCCTAGACTGAGAACAACAATACAAAAAGAGTTCATTATCATCTGACAGGATAACAGACAAACAGCTAATTCCCATATCTCAAGATGAACATATGCAAGTGTTACCAAGGGAACACTGATCTCTCTGGTAGGAATGAAAAGAGTAATAGAAGCACTCAAACAACTTCAAGTGGATATGAAGGCCATCAAACATCAGGTCTACATGTTAGATAGAAGAGTAATAGCAATAGAAGCAGGCCCAAATATCAAAGTCAAAGGACTAGTGATCACAGACTTCCCTCTTGCACAAACAACATCCTTGGACTTTAGAACCCCATTACCAAAAAGAATGGACATCATACAACAGCAAGCATTAATCAACAAAAGAATCAATCAGATGGAATCAACAATGGTAATAACCATGAAAGAAATAATAGATTGTCTAAAATCATCGATAGAAAGCATAGATACAACAAACCCAGTCCTCTCCTTCCTTTAAAACAACTATGATTAGTAATTCTAAAGAACTAGCAGCTGAGGCCAAGTAAGCAGAAAGAGATAAAAAAAAGATTATTTATGAACAATGAAGGATAGATACATTAAATGTAAGAGGAATTAATACTGAGCCTGAGAGATTATCATTGTTAGAATATAGCAAGGAAAAAGAAATAAACATATTGTGAATAACAGAAACATGGTTAGCAAAGAATACACTTTGGTGAGATTAAGAAAGAAAATATCAAATATGGTTATCAAAACTGGTATGGCAAATATATGGAGCAGAAGTAGGTATTATCATGAGGAAAATATGGACAACACACATATACAATATAGAAGAACACATGAACCATGACTACTAGTGGACATGGCTTTTAAGGAAAAGATAAAATATAGAGTTATAATAGTCTATAATTCAACAGATAAGGCCAAAAGAAAAGAGAGAGTGAATCCACACCACTGGCTCAAATCCAAGATCAGTGAAGCAAAAAGTAAAAATATGGACATTATAGTCATAGGTGACTTGAATGAAATAATGGATTATTAACTAGACTGCACTCCGGGAAAGGATAGAACAAACAAACCCAGTCACATTATCGATACCTTGTTGGCATTCAATTTAGTAGACACTTACAAACAACTTCACCCAACCAAAAGAAGCTACTGTCAACTTATCCAATAACCTCCAAATCAAATAGATAATGGGACAACTATAGCAGTAATCCACTTTAGGTTGAGAAAGAATACCTTGGTCATGGTATACTAAAGTTGATAATTCAAGGATAGTAGAGGTTACACAAACATGTTGAAAGAGACTTTGGGTAATTTGGTTTAATTAAAATATTTATTAGAATTATATAATGTCAAAAATAAGAAAATTCAGTAGGTAAAATCTTGAATCAATTGCTTTGAACAGCTGATCTCTTTATACATAATTGAATATTAATTATTTGATGATCAAAGTAACCAAATCCACTATTATTGCTAAATTAGGCCAATATATCATATTTGTTCACTTGGGTAACTTGCTAGCTAAATATAGATAAATATAAAAATTAAATAATGAAATTAAATAATGTATGCTACATCAATCACTACTTTGTCCTAATGATTGGATCTACCCTATGAACCAATGAGACACACTATACATCACATGTATCACATGATCTAAAAATAAAACTACAGTAATATGATAGATAAGAATTATAGATAATAATCAAAGAAAAATATAACTAATAATTAAGGCTAATATTACATATAAATGTGATCTAAATCAAACTATAGGAGTAGACTAGACTATATATGAATATCAAATACACTTGCCCAATATACCCTTAGTACAGATCACATAACAATAGAAACAATAATAAATAGTGATCACAAGATACTAACATAAACTCTAGATACACTACACAGCGATTGGTTAAAATTAGCAAATAGAAAAAATATTAAACTGAACAAGATCGATTTCTTCAATTTCAATCCAAAGCAGTGGGCAAAGTTTAACAGAAAATGGAAAACTCAGCAAGCAAGATCATAAAAGACAATTTAACAACAGTAGAGAAAATCTAAAAATAGCTTAGAAAGCAATACTAGCAACAACGAATACTACGCTTAAAAAAAGAAGATCAAGAAAGAATATTAGAACTATTTATAGATCTAAATACAAGAAGTTGATGCAGAGATCATTCCAAATTAGTAAAATTTACAGGAGATGTCAGGCATGGCTCACGAACCTGGAGTCATATTTACAAATAAAAGAAACATAAATAAAGAATCTAATTAAGGAAGTTAATTCATTACTCCCAGTTCTCAAGAAACCACTGATTAGTATGGAAGATACAATATGCAACAGAGAAGAAATGCACAAGTAATTATTAGAAACCAAAGAGATCTGGAATATAGAAAGCAAGATGGCAAAGATATAGATGACAAAGATCAAATCAAGAACAATTCAGAGATACACAGAGTGCAGGTATAAGTATTTAGAAGAGAATCTCTAGAAAATGATAAATTGTATTCTAGATAGATAGGCTAGATTCATAGACACCAGGAGGTTAGTAAAATGTATAGAGAAGGACAAGATCAAAATTATAACTGAACCAATAAAGATTTGAAACAAAATCAGGAACCACTTTTAGCAATGTATTAGATCAAAACAAGTTCTGAATATAGAAGACTTCCCACATTGGAAGGAGCAATATAACCTGAAACAAGACATCTAAGTAGACTGGTATACAGAAATAACAAATCCTATCAAAACAGTCGAAATTAAAAAGGTGATCCACAAGAAAAAGACAACAAGTGTACCAGGACCTTCCAGAATACTATATAGTATATTTAAAAATTTGAAAAAGAAAAGACAGCAGATCCTGAAATCCCTCTTTAATCAGATCCTGATAACAGGAGAGATCCCAAGTGACTGGAGGAAGGGAAATGTATACTCTATTCCAGAACCCAAAGACTGGTTGAAGATATAAACATTACACATTCTATCACCCTACTAGAAACAGCTAGAAAAGTTTTTATTGGAATCCTTATAACAAGAATAGTCGAGATATATACAAAACACAAAATACTATATGAAAACAACTGGGCTGGACTGCCAGGAGGAAGTACACAGGAACCAATTCATATTCTGAATAATGTTATATAGAAGGCCAAAGAATATAAAAAGAAGGTATAAATATTTAGCAAAGATATTAGAAAGCATATGACTTCATCAACAAACAGATGATGATTCAAGCCCTTAGAAGAATATGCCTCCCAGAATACATAATTAAAATCATGAACAACATACTAGAATGCAGATGTAATAGGGTTATAACAGCACATGGCCTCACAGAAGAATACCCCATCTATAATGGAATCAATCAAGTGAATACTATATTACCACTGCTATGGAGAATCTTTTATGACCTACTGCTATAGGAAGTTGAGAACAAGCATAAATGATACAGAATAGAAATAGAAGTCATCCTAGATCTAATAGCACCAAGCATAAAAAAGATAAGTATCAAGATAAAAAAGATAGCTAAGATTATAGCAATGACATATATGGAGTACACAATATGATTTGCAAGCTCCAAATGGAAATGCAATATATAATAGATAAAGCATCAGAGTTCTTTAAGATAAATAATATCCAAGTTAATAGTGACAAGTCATCACTAATCTGTATCAATACTAGTAAAGAAAGTAGAGCAAACAGTATGAGGTTAAATGGAAACTGAATACCTCCTCTACAACATAACGAGATAACAAGAATCCTAGGAGTATGGATATCAGAGGATGGGAAAAAACCCCATCAAAAGAATATCATTAGTGAGAAAGTGGATACTATGACCAGAATCCTAGTATAGAAAAGAATTACAGACAAACAACTATGCTATATTATAAATCATGCTCTGTATCCAACAATAGAATATTTACTGAATGACCTAGTCCTGTCTAAAGAAGAATGTGATAAAATAAGCAGAAAGATAAATAAGATATTCAAACACAAAGCTGATCTTTCATCAACAACACCAAACTACATAATGCATATGGACCTTGGATACAAACTCTTTAACTTGTGGAACAGACAAATTCTCATGCATACAAAAATCTGTTGTACAGGATGAACAGCTATACCTGAGTGGTATAATGATACAGATCAGACTTCAACAACTCCAGAATGAATACTGGGCCAGCACATTATTCTAATAAAAAAACTTCCCTTTTGGACAAAAAGGAGAAAGAACTTAACAAATAAAATCTTAAATATATTGAAGGTACAAGGAATTACCTTCCTCCCAAAAGAACATATTTGGGTAGAGAAACCTGTTATGAATAAGGGAAGATCAATTAAGGAAATATTACAGGAAATCTGATACAACAAACATAGAAAGCATCTCAGATGCAGAGAAATCCTCTTCCTGAACCAACTGCTTAATAACAACAAGACAAGATTTCTCATATGGCAGCAGGTACTAGCAAAACTAGAAAACAGGGCAGAACTCCTCAATGGTATAGGGATTTAAAGAAAACATGAATCAATATGAGCAATTTGCAGGTAGAAGACAAGGAGAAAGCAGGTTCAGCTAGGAGACACAATAGTGATCACAATTTAGAGAGAAATAGGTTTCATTCAAACTCATCAGTGCTTTCTTCACAACAACAGTCAACAATCAAGTGATTAGCAACAAAGAAAGATGTGACAACTTTAATTACAAAAAAAAAGCAAATACTAAACAACCAAGTTATAATAGCAAATCACATAGATAGCAACAACCAGACTTCTCCAATCTTCAAATGTAAAGAATGCCTGTTCAATGATCCAAAACTCAGAAACAAGTACCAAGACCAACAGCAATATATATTGCATCAACTGTTAGCACAGTCAATAAACATCAAAGTAAAGAAGAGTTCCATAGGATATTATTCTGGACAACAAGGAATGATTAGCAGACCACTCTTGATAGATAGACTACAGTCCTCTCCACAAGGAATAGAGCTCACCTTGAGAGAGATAGATATAGGCCACACACTAACACCCACACCAACAATACACTTGAACTCGACCTCAACAACTAAGGACCTAATACAGAGAAAAATCAAGGCCCTAGAAAGAACAATTCACAGACTATAACAAATTGCGCAGTAGATAGCAGGATATGATAATCTTAGTATATATATAAATGGTTCTTTCACAAAATAACATACAAATAGCAGAATGTGTATAGGTGGATCATTCAAACTGAAAAAGGTATAGAGCTTAGCACCTTCCAAGTGGAAACCCAAGACATCCCATCCTCTACAAGAGCCGAACTGATAGTGATCCTTACAGCAATTTGCACAATAAGTGTGAACAAAAAGATAAATATAATAACAGATAGCCAAAACTCGATCAATACAATCAAGAAAGGGAAAAACTGCTATACAAATGGGACAGGAAAAAATGAGAGCCCAAATAAAATCCTGATAAGCACAATACATAAAATAATAATAATGCAGAACATAATAATCAAATGAATCAAAGTCAAGAGCTATTCTGGCAACAAAGGAAATGAGTGAACAGACAAACTAGCAATAATCACACTAGTCGACAAATATAAAGATATAGTAAAGATCCAAGAAGAAAACACTACTAGTAGCAAAACACTACTAAGATGGAACTAGTTCTTTATAGACTTCCCATTCAAGACACTTGGGAGAACTCTGCTCAAAATCAAGTGGGTAAGCAAATGGCGATCCTTGAAATGGAACCAGGAATGCTCACAGTCAAAAAGATTAAAAAAATTGATTGGAACATGACGTGGCAGACAATGACACCATCAAAAGCAACATCTTTCCAAACAGATCCAAAGGACCATAGAGATATGACTTTTAAATTAAAAATGTGGCTGAATGTGTACACAACCATGGCAAATATGAATATAAGAAAGCCAAGACTGTACAGTAATCCAACATGTATAATTTGTCGAAGACAGGAGGAAAAAGACCTCCACCCATTTATATGTAAACCAAACGAAAAAGACTAAAAAAAAGATTTATAAAATTCTTCACAGAAGAATATGCAGCTAGAGCAGATAATCAGAAGCAAATAGAAAATATAAAAGACAGATGAAAATAGCTATTCAAAACAACAATCACAACAGAAAAAGTACATAGAACCAAGGAAGTGAGATGAACTGACATTATCAGAGGAGTCATCACATACAAGATGAGAAAGACAGCAGAGGAAATCATAGGTAATGAGAAAGCTGCCAAGACAACAATAAAAACAGCCACAATACAGTTCTGGCAAGAAAAACGGAGAGAAGAGTGAAAAGATAAAAAATTACAAAATAAGGGGACAGAAAGACACTATACAAGAGAGCAAAAACCATCTGTATGATTAGAGATATTTTTATATAGACCTAAACAATCATAGTATAAATAACATACTTCAAAACGGATACACACCAAACTCAATTTTTTCTATAAATTTCAGTGTTAGTGAAGTCGTGAAATGCCAACATTCACTTTTCAGTGGACTGTAGCAAGTTGCAGGGTTTATTCAGATACTGAGTCATTAGTTTTTTCTCTAAATGTATTTTTTTACAATTCAATTTGTGTATCTAGAAAATGCAACTTGATTAAATAAAAACTACATGGCATTTCTTTATCAGCTTAAAAAAAAAGATATCTTTTATTGTTATGTCTACTTTATGTATTATTGTAATAGCAGATTTGCATTCATTTAAAAGAAAATTGAATTCATGTTTTTTGAGTAACAGGATAATGTCATGTTAAGATTCTTTCTTGCTATTATGATGGGTATAATACAATATTCAAAAATGTTGTTTGTGAACCAAAAGTAATTCTTGGCCTATTGCAAGCAGTGTCTGATTAGGTCTTTTGTAATGTTCTTTTGATTAATTCTTTGAATTCAATTGGATGCATGCACTTGAAGCTATCTGTTCTATAAATAAAAGATGTTATATTCCAATAGATTGTAGATGATATCATTGAGTATTGTATTTGCTAGTCCTATTTTATGCTTGAATATACAGCTAATTTGCTGGACAGTCTGTTATATGTACTTTCAGAAAGGATTAAATCATTTAGCAAGTACTCGATACTGGAATATAGCACATAGTTAATAATGTATGTATCTATTTGGTAGAGATGTCTTTACTTCCTATAATAGAACATGTTTATAGAATTTTTTGCTTAATGAGTTGTTTTTGATACTTCTTTGAAGCTATTACAAATGCCACACTCCTAATATTCTAACAGAAATGTCATTGTCACAACCCATAATATGTTGATTATTCAAGCATATACCTGTTGTCCTATTTCTATAGTTACTATTAATAATAATAAGGAAGGACTTATAGGATTGACCTGTATATATTAATGTGGTAAAATTGTTCTGTGATATTTACTATCTGTTAAAGGTCTGCACTGTTTTCTGCAAGCCATGTAATATCATCCATATATGCACTTATAGGGATTGAGGTCATTTTGTGGCTAATGGATTGCTTTATATACCTTGTGTAATAGGATGAGATTGTGTAACCTCTATATATTGTTTGAATTGTAGAGAGAAGAGGGTCATAAAAGATTCTCCACAGTAAAGGGGAGATGATATCATCTTGATTATTCAATCTAATACTGTATATTCTTCTGTGAGTCCATGACATGTAATAATTGCATTTGTTTAATTCTTGAGCAAATTTGTGACAAGTGTTGTAATTTGTGTTGGAACTTTATTATATTGCAATGCCAGTTGAATCATTTCAATATTGATTAAGTCATATGCTTTAGACATATTATGGCTTAGTATCCAGACTTGTTTGTTGAATTATTTGGTATCTTTGATAATGTTATTGATTATATGGATTGGATCTTGTATACTACTACTAGGCAATGCACCCAGTTTTTTTTTTTTTTTTTTATAACTGGCGTAGCCTTGTTTTATTATTTTTCCAAATTACATATATACTCAGTAGCTATAACTATTGTACAGGGGTGTATATTTAGTGATAGTAAAACTCAATAAGTTATAGCTATCTCATGGCCTGTTGACCTTCTTTAGGAGAAGAAACTATCATGCCAAGGCCATGCTAGTTGTTGTATAGAAGGATAAGATGGAAAGAATGTCAGTTTGATATTCAATGTATTCATTCATATATTTATTTACTATTCTAGTCAAGTTTAGTAAGGACTGTTGTACTGCAACCGGACTTCTGTGGTTCTTGGTTTTCTGTACTCTAGTTCTTTTCTGTTTGTTCAGTTTGGTCCTGCTCTTGGCATCTCCCTGTTCATGGACTTCCTCACATCTTTGTTTTCATATGTTGTATAAGAGTTTTTTCCATTCTCTCATTGTACTTGTGATTATCTCTGTTACTTTATTTCTGCTTGATATGATCATGTCGAGTGTTTCTGATATTTCTTTTAGTACTGCTCCTCATATCAGTAAGTTGAAGGTTCTAGAGTTGGCCAGTTGTATCCATCTATAAATGATCTTATTGATGTTCTTTTTGTATTCCTTAGTTAAATAGGATGATACATGTTTAATTAGTATTCTATGGAAATTTCTCTTTAAGGTTCTGTGTTGTTACTATATGTGAAAGGGTGTGTAAAGTCTTCTACTATCCTACATTTGGAACATTTGTTGTCCTTGTATATTAGTGAATACTGGTTATGTAGTTTGGTCTTAGTTGGCAGTTCTTTATACTAAATGTTAAAATTGAATTTTCTCATATATGATCTTCTTTCAAGATAGAGTATTCATTCATTTTGGATGGATGTAGGCTGTTGAATATGTGTTTCCAGTATATATTCATCCGGTCCTCTTCGGTGAATTTGTTTTATGTTCTGTTTAGTAGTTTTCACTTGGTCAGCCTGATGGCCTTATTGACTTGTTTTGCTAGGTCTTTCTCTAGAATATCTATTTGTGATATGTCCATACTATGTTTATAGGTGCCAATCCTTGGTGATATTTTTTGATATTGATAATCTTGTAGTTTGGTCTCCTATTTAGTGATATGGGGTCTATCTTGGCTAGCTTGTCTACTTCCTTATTGAGGGGGATTCCTGTGTGCGATTTTACCTTATGTAACTTAATGTTTAGTTTCTGCTGTTGCCTGATGTGGCTAAAGGTATCTACTACTGACTGGTTTGATTTTTTCTCTTTTTGATACTATTGATATCCATGGCTTCTGTTAGGTTTGTTATCACTGCTTGGCTATTAGTATACAAGTTGACTGTAGTATTTCTGCTTAATGTGCTTATTGCTATGGTTATGGCCATCAGTTTTGCTCTTGTTGGGGAGGCATGTAACTGTGTCTGTCCTTGGAAAGTGTGATGTATTCCTGTCAAGTACTCTATTACTCAGTCCAGATCTATGTATGGTCTATTGCTATGGTTTGACACTGAGCTGTCTGTGTATATTGTGGTGTAGCGTCAGTTTCTCATGTGTTGTTGGATTGTTGTCAGGGTGTTTAACTCTTTTTTATTTAGTTCAAATATTTTGCTGATATTTGTTATTTCTGGTTCAGCATTGTCTATGGTGATTTGTCATGAGTTTGTGTCTGTTGGAGGGGTTTCAGTCAGATCTTTTAGCTCTTTTATAATAGGTTCTGGGAATATCCTACACTGCAGGGTACTCATTGAGCTGTTCATGTTTTTCTTGGATGAGATGTATGTCCTTTCTATTGGAACTTGGATTGTATGCTATTTTTTTGATTACGAAGGTGCAGGTTTCTATTGATGTGTCTTTTTTTTCATTTAGGGTACACCTGGTACATCATTCTAGTGGTGATTATTCTTCTATTCTGGTGTAGTATTTGAAAACTACTGTGTTGTGACTATTATTTCGTTTCTTCTTGCTGATGACTTCTTTGTCTTGCTTGAGTGTTGCTCCTCAATGTAGTTTGTATGAATCTCCTATTGCCAGAGTTTTGCATTGATTGTATATTCAGTAGATGCTTGATTAATCCTCTGTCCTATCTTATATACTGGCTAAGTTTGTGAGATTCTCTAAAATTTCTTTGTACCATTTTGGAGTGTTTCTTTTCTTCATTTTGTTTATTGCTCCCAGTTCTCTCCACTGTAAGAAGCGTGTTACTATAGAGTTGATGAGTTGTTCAATAAACATCAAGTTGTATCACCTTAATTTTTATCTGTACTAATGATATACTAGTTTGAAAATTACTTCTTCAATTGTATTATCTATCTTGTCTATCCTTCGAGGAATTATAATCTTTGTGTCGAAATGGAATTGAAAGCCATGTTTCCTTAGTATCCAGAGAATATTGTGATCTAGGTTTTGACCTAGCTTGAGGAAGAGTTGTGTGAGATATGTTGTTACTGCATCTGTTGACCAAAAGAGGTTTTGTAAATTTTGTAATCCCATTCTGGATATCTGTCCCAGCATCCCTTTGTCTTCCATTCTTTGCAGCCAAATCCTTATATGCAGTTATAGTTTTCTGTCCCATATATCATTCAGGTTGTGTTCCATGTGATTGTATAGGAAAATATTGAAGATTGTGCTGGTGAGGCCGCACTTGTGTTTGTATTTTGTTGCAATTTTCCCTATTAAGAAGTTGCAATCACTTTCTGGAAGTACCATGTCATTTAATAGGTATTCTATACTGGGCATGAGTACATGGTTTATAATGTATCGCATTTGTTTGTTTGTGATTGCTTTCCATCCAATTAACTTGCTGGATTTCGTTACTTTCTCTGCTATAAGCTGTTTCTTGTATCCTTTTCTTCCTGAGCTGTCCAGCTATATCCCTAGCAGTCTCATTGATGTGCCAGGCTTGCTTCCCATGACTGTCCCTCTTTTAAGTATGAAGCTTCTTTCAAAATCTTCTGGTTGTCTGTTGATGATTATTAGTTGTGATTTTAGTAGATTAATACCGATGTCATTGTGAATGTAGAATTCTGTGGTAATGTTCAGAATCTTTTGCATTTTTTCTGGGTTATCTGCTAGCCATATTGTGTCATTCATATATGCGTTAGCCTTGATGTCTAAGTGTATTTCGGTGTTAGGTCCATTGATGTCTTCTTTTAGCTTTGTTGTATACTTTTAGCCTCTTCTCGATGCTTCAATTTCTGTTAAGAGTGAGTCATAGAATATGCATCACAGCAAGAGTAAGATTGTGTCTCCTTGTTCGATGCCATTCAGTACTTTGTAGCTGGGGCTCAGTCCATGTGTTGTTATGACCTGATTCTCTCTTTCTCTGAGTAATGCTTATATAATGTTGATTATTTTAGATGGTAGCTTGATACACCTCACCACCTGTTTTAGTATTTCTGTGTTGATAGAATCATAGGCCTTCACCATGTCTTGGCTCAGAATCCATAGTTTTTTCTTTTCCCTACATGCTTGTTCTATGCACAAGTTGATTATGTATATAGAACCTTGTGTGCTGCTTCCTGCTAGTGCCACCCAGTTGGATTTATTGAATATGTTATATTTCTTACAAGTGTATGCTAGGCGATCACTAATAGTCTTTGTAAAAATTTTCCTTCCTGCAGTGAATAAGGTAATCGGTCTGGTTATTCCAATCCTGTTGTGTTATTCTGTTGGTTTGGGTATCAGGTATATATGTCCTCTACTCCATTCTCTTGGTGTCTCTCCTTATGAGAGGATCTTGTTGTAGAAGCATGTGAGCCATGCTAGCACTTTTGATCCTAGGTGTTTGTATGCTATATATGGAATGCTGTCTGGTCCTGATGCTGATTTTGAGCTTCTGTCTTTTATTGTTTTTTTTAACTCTTCTACTGTGATGTGTTCTGTAAGACTGTCATACCAATTGTCTTGGATCTCCTTGCTTAGTGTGTATTGCCTTGATCATCTGGTTAAAGTATCTACTGATATAGTTTCCCTGAGATGGGTCCAAGTTGCGAAGTGATCTGAGGCTTTCTTTTGAATTTCTTTTGGCTTTGTGATAATCTCTATCTGGTTGTTTACTTCCACTATGAGTTTATCAGTTATTATCAATCTATTCAGTCTTTCTATGATGCTGTTGATCATATGTTTTTTATTGTCCTGCAGCTACTGTTGCCTTCTTTCTATGTGTTGCCATATCTCTTTGTTTATCTGGTGTTTGCTGATTATTCTTGCTGCTATTTTGTATCATGCTATATATTTCCTGCATGTTTTTCTCTATTGGATCAGGTAGTTTTGATGGGGTTCAATTGCCACTTTTTAAGTTCTGCTAACAGCTCTAGGAAGGACTCCTATATCTTTATCAACTGCTTTTCAATCAGCTGTTCGGTTTGGGGTTAGGTATATTGATGCACTTCTGTAATATCACTGATAATATCTGAATGCTCATGATTTTTCTATATATTTTGGGGGCCTTCCCTGCCTTCTTGCTTCTTTTCTGAGACTTTATCTTGGGTATGTGCCTATTTGTTGCTTCCAGTATATGTTGTTTGAAAATGTTCCATTGAGTGTCAATGTTTTCTTATTCCTTAGTGTTTCCCTGTTGTGTCCATAGTTAAATTTTCTCCTTGAAAATCTCCTATTGTTTGTGTCTGTTCTGTGCCAATTGTATTTATGATTGTGCCTGTGAATTTTCTGTTTCTTCTGCTTGTTGAGTTGTCACATTTCTATTTTTATGGTCATGACTTCGTGATTACTTTTGTGCAGGGAATCTGGACAGTTTATTATATGGGAATCACTCATTTGCCAGGTGTTTTGTGGATGATACTAGATTTGATTGATTCTGCTGACTGCTTCTCTGATGTTTCCCCATGTGTATATCGCTTGTGTTGGGTTGTGTGTTTTAAAGATGTCTTCAAAGTTTCTCGTAATTAACCATTCCAGTAGTTTTGATTCTGGCCGATGATTGTTTAACTTTTTTGTGCTATGTCGCTTGTCAATGGAAGAATTCGGTGTGGCATTGAAGTTACTTCCTATTACTATATATGATACCTCTTTCTCTGCTTGCGTTATCCATTTTTGTATCATGCCCTTTATTGCTGACTTTACCCTCCTATCATTGTTTCTTGGTGGAAGATATACTCCTATTATCCTTAATTTGTGTTTACCTGGGAAGGCCATGTCACATACTATTACTCTGCCCTCTATATCTTGTTTTTTATAAATTTTTTCTGTGATGTCTTCATGAATTGCTATGCATAATCAGTGTCCGATCTTTCTTGTGAAATCCATTGAAGCTATAAGTTTATATCCTTGTTGTTTTCAGTGTTTGACCTGATAACTATCTTTGTTGGTCTCTGTGGTAGTGTTTTTTTTTCATTTATTCTCTGTACAGAATTCTATCCATAGTTTGCATTTATTCTCTTCTATCATGCCTCTTATATTATGTGTTGCGAATGTCCATGTTGAATGGTAGTTTGTTATTTTTTTGTTATGTAAAATAATGCTTTTGTTTGTTTGTTTATCTGTATTTTGTGTTGTCTGTTCAAGGGGGTGTTGGATGCTTGGTGCTGTATCATTTGTATACTACTTTTCCCTCTCCAGGAGTGCTCTTGAATGTTGTCTATCATATTATTGGGTGTGGTTGTTTCCTGGGGGATTGTCTGTTGGAAGAGCTTAAAGAGGTTGATCGCTTCTTTCATCGTGATGCTTATCCTATTTAACTGTTGCTGATATGCCTCTTGTGTTTCTCTGATCCCTTGGAGTTTCATGCTAGTCTCTGCTATTTGTGCTTCATCAGTACTAAGTGTGTGTTCTTCTAATTCTTTCATAAGTTCATTTATACTCTCTGGGTATCTATTAGCACACTCTTGTTCTAGTGTATCTACTCTCTCACTTAGATCCTGAAGGTTCCTTTTCATGTTTTTGATATCTTTCTGGATAGTTGTTAGGACTTTCCAGATGTCTTCGCCCAATTGATTGTTGTTGGAGCTTTGTCCGTACTTCATAATATTTACATAGCTCCTTAGATTTTTGTCTGTTCTGAAAGCCCTGTTGTTGTTGAGATATGGGTTTGTTTTTTGTAGGTTTTGAAGTGTAATTCTCAGATTGTTGAATCTGTTGATGTGTTGTCTTTGAGGGAGCTGTGTTGATTTGTTTGGATAGGTGCATAGTTTATATTCCGGTAGGCTACAGATTAGACACTATTTGATTTCATGGTTTACACATTGTGTCTGGATTCCTTTGATCACATGTACTACCGATTTTGTGTTTATGAGATCTTTCTCAGATTGAAAAGTGAGGATTACAAATCTTTTGGTTTGATTGTTATTATCGTAGGGATGTATACTGATTTTGCCTTTGTGCTTATGATTGTGACTACCAAGTTTGTAGCAGTTATGTCTGGAGGTAATAGGATTAGGATTGCACTGTATCATTCCCTTTGTTCCTTAGTTTCATGTGTTCTATAGAAAGGAAAGATTTTGCATGAGTAGAGACCTCTAGTGAGAACCCAGTCCTGACTGATTTCTACGTAGTCAGATATATTGAAGAAGGTGATGTTTGCTGTTTGACAGGATCCTGCTTATTGTAAGATGATGTAATTGATGCTGATTTGTTCGTTGAAGAATTCTGCTAAGTTAGTTTTGGTGAAATATTAGGGAACATCCCACACCCCAATAGTGCAGGAATTACTATCTTGGGAGCCTAATGGGGGAATCTTTTGAATTTGGCATTCTTATTGTCTATTATTTTCATGTCACATGTTGCTTGTACTTTCTCTTGATTACCAAAAATGGCAGCTATTTGTGGTTTTCTAATAAGGTATTCATATTTCATATATTTCAGAAAGGAAAGGTGCATCATTTTTTGTTTGATGAAATTTGTCTTTTCCTCGGCATTCTATCCAGGGACTAGGTCTGGGTCGATAAAAGTTTTTCCTGATCTGAGGGTCTCTCTATTTTCTTAGTGAGGTTGGGGAGGGGGTGTACTTTCTTTTCTGTTTCCTTGGTTTTCGTAAATGTATCCTATCTTTCTAGTGATCACTGTTTGCTTGTCCTGGATGTGTGACTCTTGATTATCCTTGTCTGCCAACTCACAGACTATGAGAAGAGAGGGTGTTCTGTTGTTCAGATAGTCTTCTGTAACTTCTATAGTCTTGACTGTTTCTTCGACTTCCATTTCTCCTATTGATATGGCTGTGTCTGTGTCCTTTTTTGCTTTTCCTTTGTCCATTGTTATCTTTTTTAGTGGTGCTGTCCTGGTTCTCAGGGGAGAGTGTCTGAGTTAGGAGATAGGTATTGTTGCTTTTGCTTTCAGGGTCCTACCATTGTTCTTGCTGAGATTATTAATGTTATATTCTGGTGTTGTTTGCCTTGTCAGGCTTCTCAGTTGTCTTGTAGAGGCCATGTTGTTAGAGTATACTACTTCGTAGTGTAAGACAAGTTCGTTTTATGTTTTTGTCTAATAAGGAAATTTTTTTTCGATTTTGAGATTTTCACAAAATAGTTTTTTTTTTTTTTTTCATGCACCCAGTTTAATTTGCATAAAATAGAGTATTTTGCTATAGTATTTGACAATATATCTGTTATAATTTTTGTGAAGATTTTTCGACTTGTATCCAGGAGTGTGATTAGTCTTGTAATGTTAGATTGTTGTTCCAATCCTTAAGCTTAGGAATTGGGTAGATAAAACCTCTACTCCATTCCTTAGAAGTGTTGTCTGATACTAGTATATCATTGAAAATTCTGATTAGGAGTCCAAGTGTTTTCTCCTTCATGTGTTTGCAGGCTTTATATGGTATGGTGTTTCTTCTTGGAGCTGATTGTGAACTTTTATACTTTATTGCTTAAACAAGTTCTTGCAATGTGATTAAAGCTAGAGTGTCTTGATACCATATAACTTATTATTTTCTTTGAAATTGTATATCTCTTGTCAAAAGGGATATAGATGCAGAGAGGATGTGTTTCTTTTGGGGTCCATTGTTCATAATGTTTTCTGACTTGAGTATGGATTTTTTAGAGAATCTGTTATGATTTCAATATTGTTGTCATCTTGGATAATCACCCTATCTAGTATAATTGATCTTGTGGGTAATCAAGAATACTATTGATTATTGCTTTCTTTTGATTTACTAGTATGGCCTAATATCTAATGAAGAATTGTTTTATTATTTGCTTTTTCTGTAATCAGTGAACCATCTGGTTGCTATTTTGAGTTTCTTGCTGAAATCTCGAGTGGTTGTTATCTAGCTAGTTATATAGTTATGAGGAGAAGTAAGTTGTTGATTAGTCAGTTCCCGGAATAATTCTATTGAGATATTATTGATTGCTTGTAATATTTCAGTCTGAGTATAGTCTGGTAAGTCTTGCTATAGTTTTTGCATCTGATAGATAATATTGTGGAGTTTTGTAATTCTTTGAAAGGTATCCTTTTGCTGTTCTTGCATTCTAGATTTTCTGTGTGATTTGTGTTTGGGAATATGTTTCTTTGCAACTTGATGTATTATATGTATGAATTTGTTCCATAGTTGATTGATGTCAGAGTTATTGAATAGTTCGTCTAAGTGTATAATATCCTACTCTACTAGTATAGCAAATTTATTTCATAGCTCTTTGTTGATGTTGTTCCAATTGAATCTCTGATTGGTAGTACATTTAGGTTTGCTGGCTGGTTTGTCTAGTTGCCATATTTCTACTTCAGTTAACATTCCAGTGTGATCATTGTGAGTTAGGTCTTTGATATCAGCTATGATATATGCTTCTCTAGATTGCTATGTATGAGAGGATAGCATACATATTTGATCTATTCTGCTACTATTTTGGAAGTTATGCCAAGTGTACTCTTTGTGTGAGAGATTGTGTTCTCTATAAGTATCAACAAAGCCTTGTTCTATCAAAAATTGTATATGTAATACTGAGGGGGATATTGATCGATATTTCTTTTGGGTGTTTTCTTTGTCTAGGCTTGGATTACTTACTACATTGAAATCATCTACAACTATAATCTGGAAGTTGTTCTTTTTATTTTCTGTGATCTATTGTTATAGTGTTTTAAATGTATTTTGTTTTTTATTGTTAAGAGAGTGTGCTGAAAAAAAGGCTCCAATAATTCTAACTATGTTTTTGTTTGGAAAGGCCAAGTTCAGAACAATGAGTTTGACTTGGTATTGTTTGTGTTTAAATACTTTGTAAGCGAGTTTGTGTTGTAAGGTAATGTCTATCCCATAATCAATGTTTTAGTTATCCTTATGCATCCACCATAACTAAAAATTTGATGTTTCCAGTATTTTGATTGCTGTGTTGTTTCATTTGTTTGAGTAGTGATTATAATTTGCCAATAATCAAGGTTGCAAAGTTTTAGTCATGTATTGCATTTGGTATCATTTACTATTCCATATATGTTATGTATAATAATTTTCCAGATAGGGTTGTATTGATTGTCTTTTGTATTCAAAGAGTCCATAATGGTATTGTTTGATAATTAGTATGAGGTTTTTGGATATGTATCAGATGTTTCACTCATTGATTAGATATGATAGAGAGAATTGTGTCTAATGAGGGGGGAACCTGGATGTTGATAAGTTCTATAAGCCAAGTTGATATAGCACTCATATTTCCTTCTAGTCTTGATAGTAGTTGATTAATCAGATTTGGTCTTATTAGATGTCTTGTACTGGGCTAGTTGCCCTTCTTTTTCTAGATGTGTTTGAGATTGTGCTTATATTATTAGCAATAATTTATTCATTATCCTACTCAATTGAAGTCTCTCTATCTGTTTTGTAGGAGTGATAGTAATAGTTGTCATCTTCAAGATAGCCTACTATTTGATCCAGTTATACTAGCTCTTCCTTGATTTGTCTGATGTATATTCTAATTGCTTGAACTGCTCTCAAGATGTCATGTAGAGAGATCTTGTTTACTTCTTGTTTTGGTGATGTTTTTATTTCTTTTTTAATGATATTGTGCTAAAGAGAGTCCTTTATCACTATTGCAAAGGTTCTTGATCGATTATTTTGATTATTTTGTAATGTTCAAAGAGATGAAGCACTACTGGATTTGAATCTGCTATATAATCTGCCAAATTTCTTGGTATCATTTTGTTTCCTTTCTCTAGTGACTTGTTGTCTTTCTTGGATTGGACAATCTTTGACTTGATGTTCTGAGCTAAAACAAAGGTGCCATGTTTTTGTGTTCATGGGAATCCAGTTGAGTTTAATATTGCCTAGTGGACTGGGAATCTGAGTGTTTTTTTCAATGTTTCTTTATCTTTGAAACTGATAATTGCTATATGTTTTCTTTTGTAAGAATTGAATCACAGGATGTAGCAAGTTTTTGCTTTGGTCCCCTCAATAATTTGTTTGAGATCATAACCTGTAGTATTGGATGGTAAGTTGGTTAGTTTGATAATGAATTTGCTTCTTTTCTCCTTAATCTGATTGGTATTGAAAAATGGAAAAATTCTATACATATTGTTATGGACTATCCCAGTGAGTCCATCACTAATCTATAGCACCTCGCATAACCCAGACTTCTCAAGAATACTCTCAAATGACATAAAGAAGAGAATGCCTCCTATAAAGAACACTTAGGGAAGGCAGAGGCATAGTGATTGACTTGGCTGAAGGTAAGTGTCTCTTTATTGTATTCTTTTTTTTTTGGTATATTACCAACTCTTATCTCTATTCTCAATGAGGGCTGTTTTTTCTAACATATTCAGCTCTACCTTTTCAGCATTGTTAAAGGCCAAAGAAGTTAAACAAAGTTTAGAATTTTTGCCGTGGTCACATGACCGATAATCGTGATGCGACTGAAGCTTATGCAAAACAATCAATTGCTGACTATCACCATACCCCTTACAAGTTAGAAGGATGCACGAACAATCCATTCACGTTAAAAAGATAAAAAACTATGAGCTGAAGTAATAGAAAATTAGTTAACCAAGAGGCAATTTATGCATAACATAATACTATAATAGCTATAGTGATTATGTATTAGCCCTATATATAAAAATGTATAAATATAACTTATTTCAATGACTTAATAAAATGACGACTCTCACGACGAATCTTTTGGATAGATTATTATAACAGTGAAGATTATAAGTAGTTTTAGGGAAAACTATCTTGAGACTTGCCCAAATCTTTTTACGCCTCTGCCTTGATTTTTGGTATTGTTTTATGTGTGTGTTAAAGAAAGACGGACTCTTCTATTCACAGGTTTTACGAGCTTTTGGTCATTAGCGACAGACTCACCGATTAGCCTGCTACAGTATATATTGGTAAGCTATTTATACTTTTCTATCTAACAATGGCTATCTACTTTATAATCTGCTATACTAACTCTAAGCTTTACAAAACTTTCTATACTTTTCAATTACACACAGTTCCTTTATCAGTATCCGAACCTTATCTATAGTTTTTTACTTGCAACACTCAATCTTTCATGCCAGACTTTTGGGTTTTTGGATTCTAGATCGTTACATATAAATTGTGTCACCCACGTGACCCATAACAATATCTCCATTAAAGCTGATGGACTACTTGAGGATTACTTTATCATAGCCCTCCTGTTTTTCATATTCTATATCAGCAGATTGCCACAAGCATCATGTTTTCATGCATAGTGATCTAATTGGTCCATATTTGGTTAGTGCAACTTTAAGTTCTTCACATGTTACATTTAGAAGAATATCCCATACTTTTATTGTCTTACTCTTTATGGTAATATCATTGTGAATCATATTTCTTTTGTTTGGATAGTGGTGTTATTATTTAATTTGATAGTGGATGTAATTTCGGCTTCTTTTTTATCTGTGAAAAGGATAGTTATGTGATTGTCTACTGGTATATTATTGGTTCTAATTGATATAACTGATTTATATCTTGCGAGTGCTATCTTAACTGAATATAATTGATTGTTACTATCTTTTCCTGGTACTTGTTTCAATAGAAAGATCTTCTTAAACTGTTTTCTTCTATATAGTGTTTGCCAATCAGAGAGGAGAGGATGTTGGAATATTTGGTTTTTGATAGTTGTTTTCTTACCCTTACCCTTGTCCTGGATATCTTGTTGTGCCTCTTTACTTTCCTCAATCCAGTTAATTTCTGATACTGCTGATGTGCTAAGGACCTTTGGTGGATATAGTACACTGATAAAATAGTCGCAGTGTTTAGCTTCTCTATAGCTGGATTGGTTTTATTATTGCTTTGATGTTTGCAAATTGTCTATCTCGAAGATTGCTTCAATACTTTCATGTTCAATAGAAACCACTTTTAGCTTCATATTTGTATATATTTGTCTTTGTATGGTTTTGTCACTTCTCTGTATTATACTGTTTTGTGTTTGCCCTTGATCTAGTGTTGTTTGTTGTAAAAATATATTGTGTTTCTATTAAAAACTCTTTTTTTCATCCCAAAAATTGTTTTTTGTGAAAAATTTCCTAAAAAAAAAATTTTCATAAATTTGGATGTAAGTGAAAAGAGTTTTTTTTTGCTATACAAAGATATAATAATTACATATTATATATTCATATATAGTTTTATAAATTTCACATATTTGTTAAAAAAAAAAAACTCTTTTCCATTCGCATCAAAATTCTTAAAAATTTTCTTTTATGATAATAACACAAAATATTGAAAAAAAAACAATGCTCACAAAGAGCTTCTGCAAAAAACATGTTGAGAATGTTGACAAGAATAAGAGACCTGATAGTTAACTACAAAAGTGAAGAATCCTTATAGATAGTGTCAAGATCCCCAAACTATTAATGAAATCCAAACTTGGAAACAAGTTTAATCTCTAACCAGTACAAAGAAAAGCCATACACCAACTAAAAGAAAGAAAGTAATGGAAGTAGCAGAGGTCAGTCAAGTTGATATCAAGAGCTAAGAAGATATGTAACTCAAGAACAAAAAACACAATATCAGGAACAATACAGAAAGTGTTATCACAGAACCTCAGAACTGAAGAAAATGACTATCAAGATTAGATCAATCTTATCCATGACAATAATCTCAATAGCATCAACAGGCAGAAGAAAGGAAAGAGAACTTGAAAAACAATAGCAATATTATTAACAATAGTTTCAGATATGATAGGAACCCAGAAAAAGTAATTGCAAAGACAGAATGAAAAGATTCTCAAGAAAAACATGAAACACTATATCTAGGCAAATTGTTTATTGACTCAGAAGAAGTTTCTAGCTTCTCAATTGAAGAAAAAATCAACTATATATATAACAAGTTGAGATACCTAGCAATCCTTAAACATGTATATACAGAGATTCCAGTTGATATATCAACTATTGCAACCATTTTTGGTAACTATCATAAGATTCTACCTACATGTAAAATAGTCAAATTTAGACTAGCACTATAAATTGGTACCTTTGAAGGCAAAGCCTAATCTATCGAGATCTGGGACATTCCCAACCACTACACAAAAAATGTGATCGTCAGCTTGTTCACAGACAAAACAGCAATTGAATACATTGTGTTATAACCAGCAATAACAGATTAATCTGGAACAGTATGGTTCAACTCAAGAGAAGCATTTAAAAAATATGGTCAGATATGGTTTCTCTTCAGAACAACTTCTGTATGCATGTGTACTCAATGGTAAAACCCAACTGATAAAGGAAAAGAGGAATTAATACAGTGCAATACTTGTGAACCTCTCCCAGGAGACTTCTACAAGAGAACTATAAAGAATTATTAACCAAATCCAGTCCCAGACATATTACATTCCTCTCAATTATCTAAATCAGAACAAACAGTTTGCCATTCAGTATTTCAAGAATATCCAAGATCTAGATACAGCAAGGACTACTTTTACCTGAGAGGTTTAGAATTAACCTGGATTCCCAAAATGACAAACTTTGCTTCAGCTGTAGTACCCGAGAGCATGACCTTAGTATCTGTAACATTGAAAAAAGAATACCCTGCAGAAATATAAAACAAATAGACTAAGTCAGACAAGACTTTTTCCTCTATGATAAAGAGGATTTACCATGTTTAGGCAAGACAAGAGACCTAATGTGGAAAGTGCAACTAGCACAAGACAAACATATGTCAGCATCATAAGAGGAGTCCCTTACCAGGTAACACAAATAGAAGCAATACTAGAGACTTTTAAATAACTTTAAGCAGACATGAATGTGATTAAATACTAGTTATATATGCTTGATAAAAGAATAATAGCAATTGAGGCAGGACCCTTTGTCAAAGCCAAAGAATCAGCCATAATAGACTTTTCATCTAGTTACAACTTACCTACAACAAGTTCAAGTTTCAAAATTTTATTATTGAAAGGTATGGATTTCAAACAACAATATGAAATTCTGAATATGAGGATCAATTAAATGGAAATCCACTTGAAAAAATAATGGATTGCTTAGACACATCCATTGAGATGCTAAGCATAATAAAACTAATCCCCAGTTTCTCCAAAACAATTATAATTAACAACCATACAGTGCAGATCTCTTGCAACAGGTGAGAAAGGAAAGATTGCAAATTAGAAAAAATATATGAAATTTGAAAAATAGAAAAAATAAACACCAGAGGAATCAATATAAAAATAAATAAACTAGCAATGTTAGAATACTGTCAAGAAACTAAAATAGACATACTGAGAATAACAAAAACTTGACTTATAGAAAATCAGAGATGGAGAGATACAGAAAAATGATATCAAATATGGACAACTAAGCTAATACAATAGATATACAGAGCAGACATAGCCATAGTAATAAAGAAGAAGTGGTATCCACATGTCTTCAATAAAGAAGAATGCAATAATTAAGACCTATTACTAGATTTGGCCTTCAAAGGAAAAATTTAATACTAAATTATGATATTATACAACACAGCAAATGAAGTGAGAAAGCAAGACAGGGTTAAACTCAACAATGGATCAAGACAAAAATTACCAAGGCAAGGAAAAGAAACATGTTTATTATAGTAATGAGAGACCTCAATGAGATGGCAGATAAATACCTTGAATGCATGAGAGAGAAAAAACAGAGCAGAAAAATCTCACCATATTATTGACTTACTGATAGTATTTAATCTTAGTGACACTTACAGATACATCAACCTGACTATGTAAAGCTATATATATAATAGACTCAAATCAGAATATAGGAGCAGAATAGGATATCCAATACCCTACTCCCTAAGGTGATTATTATAAACCATGCTACAATAGACATAGTAATCAAAAGCAAACACAAGATAGTTATATTATAGCTTAATACACCACATAGGACATGGTTCAAACTGGCAAATAGGAAGAACAACAGGCAAATCAGGATTGACTATTTCAACTCTATACCAAACAGAAGACATAATTCTTAGGAAAAATGGATAAGATAACAAAAGGAATGTTGAGGGCAAACCTAAAAGCTGTATAAGCACTTTGGCTCAGTTTAAAGAAACAATAATGGTAGCCACAAGGGAAACACTCAAAAAGAGGAAGTGAAGTAAGAATACTGGGACTATTTACAAGTCAAAATATAAACAGCTGATATACAAATAGCTCAAGTTGAATAAAATATACAGAGGTGTTAGGCATGGACTTAAAATTAGATTCCAAGACAGAAGATAACAGAACACTAATCGAGAAGAAAATTAATGAGATTAACATACTGACCTTGCTACTAATACTATTACCACTCTTTAAAAATAATATAATACAGAACAAAGAATCCTTAAATCAATAGTTGCTAGAAACTAAAACAATCTGGAAAATAGAGAATGTGATCACCAAAATTAAAATTAAACAAGCAAAAAGAAAAATGATCCAAAAAAGAATTGAATAAAGATATAAGCAACTAAAATAACAATCATACAAGATGATCAACAGCATACTGACTGGCAATCAAGAGTCATCAATAGTCAAAAACTGATTGAAAGAAATAAAGAGAATGTGATGGAGATAATAACAGATTTAGAAGAAATCAAAGACAAATCAATAACACTTTCAAGAATGGACCCAATTAAAACAAATACTAGATATAGAAGAATATTTATACTGACAACAATAGTACACTGCCAAGAAAAACATTCAAAAAGACTGGTTCAATGAAACACTTGCCAAAATTGATGAATTGGAAATAAGCAACACAATTCAAAAGAAGAATAAATTTAGTGCTCCAGGCCCATCTGAAATACTATATGTTCTGTTGAAAAATATTGAGAAAGATGGACAAAGGTATTAGAGGCACTGTTCAATAAGATCCCAACTACAGGTTATATTCCAAAGGATAAGAGGAAAAAAAATATATACTGTCGTGAACTATCCCGGCAAGTCTGTCACTAATCTGTAGCAACTTATGTAATCCAGACGTCTTACAAATACTCACAAAGAAGAGAATGTCTCCTATAAAAAACATTTAAAGAAGGCAAAGGCATGGTGATTGACTTGGCTAAAGGTAAGTATCTCTTTATTGCATTTGTTTCTTTGAAAGATCACTAACTCTTATCACTATTCTCAATGAGAGCTGTTTTTCCTAACACTTTCAGCTCTGCCTTTTCGATATACATTGGTAAGCTATTTATATTTTTTATCTAATAATAGTTATCTACTGTATAATTGGCTATACTAACCTTAATATTTGCTAAACTTTCTATACTTTTCAGATACACACAGTTTCCTTATCAATATCTGAGCCTTATCTATAGTTTCTTATCTTGTAATACTCAATCTTTCATACCAGACTTTTAGGTTTTTGGATTCTAGACCATTACACATAAATTACATCACCCACGTGATCCATAACAATACTTAATTTCCAAATTCAAAGACTGGCAAGGAAATATTAACATAACAAGACCTATCACACTATTAGAGACAATAGGAAAGGTATTCATAAGTATCCTAGTAACAAGACTAGCAGGGATATGTATCAAATATAGAATACTATACAACAACAACTGGGCAGGACTTCCAGGAGGAAGCACTCAAGAATCAATTCATATCCTGAACAACATTATGAAAGAAGCAAGAAAGTTCAAAAAAGAGTTCTAGATCTTTAGCCAGGACATCAGTAAGGTATACGACTCTATTAACATGAACATAATAATCTGGTTACTCAAGAAAATCTACATATCAAAAAGAATAATAAGAATTCCGAAGAATACACTAGTTGATAGAAATAATAAGATAATCACAGCATACAGACTCACAGAAGTATACCCCATTCAAGATGGATTGATCAGAAAGATACTATTTCTTCCTTACTTTGGATAATTTTCTATAATCACCTTTTGCAAGAGATTGTGAACAGACATATAAGATATACAATAGAAACTGAGATAGTTCACAACTGTATATTACCAAACCAGAATAAGATGATAAATATAGAAGTGAAACAGGAAAGCATTACAATGACATCATATATGGATAATACTATATAGTTTGCAAGCAGCCAGGTTAAAATGCAATCATATTAGACAAAGCAACAGAATTTCTTAAGATAAATAATATACAATTCAATAGCAGAAAATCAGCACTGATTTGTATCAATGCAAGCAAAAAACATTAGGAGTTAGGTATTACAACAAATAAAACACAGATCACATCACTCCAACAGAAAGAAACAACAAGGATTCTGGGAGTATGAATATCAGAAAATAGAAAAAAAGTTTAACAAAAGAAAATAATTGAAGGAAAAGTTGAAGCAGTCACCATAATCTTGACATGAAAAAAGTTATAGCCAAACAAATAAGGTACATAATTAACCATATATTCTTTCTAGCAATTGTATACCTCTTGAATAATCTGATGCTAACAGAAAAAGAATCAATAGACTCAGTAGTAAAATAAACAAGGTTTTCAATCACAAAGTGGGATTAGTTTCAACAACTTTATACCGCATCCTCTATGCTGACTTTGAATACAAACTTTTTAATTTATAAGACAGGCAGATCTTTATGCATGGGAAAAACCTTTACTACAGGCTAAATAGCCATAATTTAGAAGTAATAATGATACAAATTAGACTATAGCACTTGTAAAACGAATACTGATCTACCACTTCAATTCTAATAAATAGATTACCCTTCCAGACAAAGAAGGGGAAAAACTTAACAAACAAGATCCTAAACATGCTAAAGTTTCAAGGAATCACAATGGTTTTAACTAAACATACATGGTCAGAAAACCAATTAAGAATTAGGGGAAAACTATTAAAGAGATGATTATAAAGAATTATTATAACAAACACAGATACTTACTTAGATACTGAGGAGTACTCTTCTTTGATTAGCTGCTCAATAACAGCAAAACAAGATTCCTCTTCTGATCACAGGTGAGAGCCAGACTAGACAAACAAGATATGACCTCCCTCAATTACAAAGAGTTAAAAGAACTGGCAAGTTAGCTTGACAATCTAATAGGAAAAGCTAGAGAAGAAGGGGCACACTAAAAAACAATAGAGTCAACAGCCTTACTATCAATAGCTTCAAATCCAACACACCAGTGACTTCATATCAGCATAGTATTAAAGGCCAAAGAAGTCAAACAAAGTTCAGAATTTTCACTGTGATCACATGATTGATGATCATGACACGACCGAAGCTTATATGAAACAATCAATTGCGGACTATCACCATACTTCTTGCAAGCTAGAAGAATGTGCGAACAATCCATTCGTGTCAAAAAGGTAAAAAACTATGAGCTGAGGTAATAGAAAATTAGCTGACCAATAAGCAATTTATGCATGATATAATACTAGAATAGTCATAGTGATTATATAATAGCCCTAGTATAAAAATGTATAAATGTAACTTCTTTCAATGACTTAATAAAATGACGAATCTCAGGACTAATCTTAAGATGAGTCTCAGGACTAATCTTAAGATGAGTCTCAGGACTAATCTTAAGATGAGTCTCAGGACTAATCTTAAGACAAATCTCATGATGAATTTTTTGAATAAATTGTTATAACAGTGAAGTTATAAGTAGTTTTAGGGAAAACTACCTTGATACTTGCCCAAATCTTTTTACATCTCTGATTTGATTTTGGTATTGTTTTGTGTATGTGATAGAATGATGGACTCTTCTATATGCAAGTTACACAAGCTTTTGGTCATTAGTGACAGACTTGCGATTAGCCTGTTACAATAGTCAACCATTAAGTAATTAGTTACAAAAAAAGATAGGGCAATAATAATAATGAAGAGAAAAAAATTCTCAATAATCAATCCATTATAGTCAATCATATGATTAGAGAGAATCAAACATCACCAGTATTTAAGTATAAAGGCTACTCCTTCAATAATCTTGAACTCAGGAGTCAATACAAAGACTACAACAATGCATAATAATATAACTTTTAGCATAGTCAGTAAATATCAAAATTAAAAAGAGTATCAAAGGTTGTATCTCAACACAATTACAAGAAAAGAATATAAGACAACACCTGATTAACAGACTTCAATTTTCTTCACAAGATATAGAGCTTGCCCTCAAGGAAATCAATAGACAAGCTCCTAATACAAACATATTCTTGATATATTTGAACCCTCTCTCAATCATAAAAGCCTTAATTTAAAAAAGACTAAAGACTTTCAAAAGAACAATATCAAGATTACAACAAATCATACAAGAAATTGTCAATCAAAACAACTTAATAATATATATAGACAACTTCATTACAAGGTGACACATGAGTAGTAGGATGAAATTGGATAGGTAATCCAAACTGAATTAGGAATAAAAATTATTACTTTTCAAGCAGAAATATAGGACATTCCATCCTCTGTTAGAACAGAATTAACAGAGATATCAATAACAATCAGCACAATAAGTATGTGAAAAAAAATAGAAATAATTACTAAAAGTCAAAGACAATTAATACAATCCAGAAAACTAGTAAAACAAACAAAACCAGGAATCAGAAAACAGAAAATCCAAATAGGAATCTGATCAACACTATACTGTAAATACTTGTTATATAGAGAATTGAGATAAAGTGGACAAAGGTAAAAGGACATTCAAAAAATAAAGAAAACAAAGTTGCAGACAAGCTAGTAAAAACAATAATACTAAACAATTCCAAGAACATTATCAGGATCTAGAAGTTATATTCAACAAGTAATATGAAGTACTCAGATAGGACCAATCCTTTGTGTATCTCCCCTTTAGGACAGTAGAGAAGATACTTCTCAAAACCAAATGGGCAAGTAAATGGAGAATCCTGAGAAGAATGCAAAAGCGGCTTTCAGGACAGAAGTCTAAGGAGATAGACTGGAACCTTACCATAGAAATACTAATGCCATTCAAAATCACATTGCTTCAAACAGATCAGTAAGACCACAAAGACAAATTCTTTCATTGAAAAACATGGCTCAATAAATATCTTATACTAGTAAACATTAATATACAAAAACTATAGCTGTATAAAAACCCAATGTGTATTATCTGCAAAGGACAAGAAGAAAGAAACCTTCATCCATTTATTTGTGAACCAAACAAAATAAGATTAAGAGAGAAATAAATATACTTTCTATTGAAGAATGCATAGCCAGGATCAATGGCAATAAACAAAGAGGAGCTATACAAGACAGTTGAAAAAGGCCCCTCAAACCAATAGCATCAAGAGAATTAGGTGAATCAAGCAAAATAGAATGGTTGGATATTATTAGAGGGGCCATCATATATAAGATTATACAGGTAGTAGAAGAAATCACAAGGGATGCAAAAGTAGCAAAAATAGCATTGAAGAATATAATAGTTTGTTTCTAACAAGAAAAGAAAGAAATACAAACATATAAGAAGAATAAAAAGACTGGCAATTATGGAAGGACAATAAAGTAGAACTACACAAGGTATCAATGGATATCTTTTTATAAAGTAATCAACCATTGCATAAACAGTATTTTATAGAATAAATATTTACCTATATTACTTTTTTTTTTAAATATCAGTATTAGTGAAGTTATGACATACTAACATTCACCTCAAGATGGATTGCAGCAAGTTGCAGGGTTTGTCAGATATTGAGTCAATAGTTTTTTCCTATTATAAATGTAAATTTTCTCTCAATTCAATTTGTATATAAAAAAAAACACTAATAATTAAATAAAAACTAGATAGCATAACTTCACCAGCTTTATAAAAAAATTTTTTTACATATTTGTCTTTTTATAAGGAGAGATAAATAGACAAAGACAAAAGATCCAGAACAAGATTGGGCAATAAAGAATAAAAATAATAATTGTTCTATATATATATATATTTTTAAAAAATTCATAGTCAGGCTAGTACTGTATGTTTATTAATCATTAAGAAAACTGATTGAGATATATTGGGCAATTGTATTATGGCTAAACTAAACTCTTATACTAACACACTTGTCAATGACTTTTGATTCTCAAAAGAGCTTCAGCCTCTAAGTGCAACTTGGGAACAATATTTCACTTTAAACTAAGTTTTGTGTGATGATCCTACTAACTTATCTATTATTGCCAGCAGATTGTCACTGTTTATTATCCTCTAAGGAACTGAATTCGAGAAACTACAAAAGATAAAGGAAAAAATAGAAGGAAAGGGAAATATTTAAAAAAGTGTAAACACACTATATGAAAATGAAAAAAGAAAAAAGAAATTTAAAATTACTCCATATCCTTCAAAGAATCTCTACTAGAAACCTTTTCTCTTTAGAAATTAAACCCTTCTGGAATATTTCTCTTCTTCCTGACCATCTGATGAACTTATCCATTTGTGCTCTTGATTATTTGCTTGTGACAATTTAAGGTACTTATCGCCTACTTGGATTCGTGTCTTACTCAATGCTTCCTTTCTTTAGATCTTGATTTTATATTTATCCACGTATAACAGAATAGCTAATGGTGGACTTCAGGTTCTTATATGGCTTTTTAGTCGTGTTATGTAACTCCTGATATCTTCCAGTAGTCACACCTAGTTAAAGAAATTTATAAGTGTATATTTTCCATTATCCAAAAAGTCAGATTCCCCAATAATCTTTTTACCTTGCAATAGTAGAAGAGTCTCAGATTGTATAGGAATCCTTATTAATTATAATATTATTATACAATGTCTAGGAAATATATTCTCAATCCTAGAGAAGAGCTATGTTTTATATTCCTCTGCTTTTTGATTTTACAATCTGACTGGAATAAGGAAATAACCTCTTTCATGTACTTTGCCTGATTAAGATAATAAGAAGTCGAAGGCTTCAGCTTGAACAAATAATTACCTTTTTACTATCTAGGAAATTTAGTGCCCATCCTAATGGCCTCATGATTTATTTGCTTTAGTTAAACTTTATTTGGAGGAGTGAAGGGGTTCATATCCTTGATTTTTCTTTTTATCACCAATAACATTATCAGAACACATGAGGTAATCAATAGGAGCTTATTTATATTCAGCTATTAACATGTTTAATGTCAATCAATTAGATGCCAGGTGAGGTTGTACTACCAAAAATTCAGGGTCAAATTGAGATAGACAAAATCCACCAAGAAAACTGTGAAAACCAGTAAGCACTTTAAGAGGATATAAGACAGTATGTGAGAAGGTGAAAAATAAGTCTTACCCTGCCAACAGAATCTATATTTCTTATCACTTCTAGCTCTGTGAGATGACACTCCACTTGTCAGTCCTTTTACTTCCTAGAACCTTCTTGTCTTTAGTAGAGGAAGTATATACTTAAGTCTTTTCAGGTCACAGAGGCTCAAGTTTTTATTCAAAGGAATTTATAAACAAGTAAGTGGAGGTAAAAGAGATAAATGAAAACAAGTTTCAAGTTGTTTTAATGAAAGTATAAAGACTTTATTAGCAAGGAAGTATAAAACTTTTGTGAACATCTTTTTTATATATAGTCAGAGGATCAGCAGAAAGAGTTTTTAATTTTCAAAATAATAATTGATCTATAATTAACAAAGTCACCTAAATATACTATTATATTATATAGATCCAAGATCTGAAGATCCTTATGATAATAGTTCTTTTATGATTATTATTAGAGCATCAGACCATTATTCTTACTTGAATTTTTTATTTATAAATATATAAAATAGCAATATAGAAAAAAAAAGAGTATTAAAAGATTAGTAAAATCTATTTAATATAAAAGATTATTCTTTTAAAAGTACTTTATAAAGTTGTTAATAGTAATCTAAAATATTAAGCCACTAATTTGATAACCATTCTCAAATACTTATAATCTGTAATAATATTAATCCTACTTTTATTGTACTTGTGGCACCTCTAATTAAAAAGAAGTTTCTAAAATAGAAGATAGGATAAAAGTCAAATGTCCCCTAGTAAAAAACATGAAAATTTTTAAATTAATAATTATAAAAAAACTATCACAATTGTTTTCATTATTAAACTATTGATTTGTAATATTTTCTAACCTTTGTCCCTATTAAAGTAAAAAGTTATAAATTTTTTCTCTCAAAAAGAGATATAAATAATCTATGAAATTTTATATACTAAATAATTTAAGGACCCATTATTATCTCCAATATGTATACTATGTCTTAAATACTATTCTTCTAAATTTGTATGTTATGTTGCACTTTTTACAATAGTTTAGATTATATCTGTTATCATGATATCTTCTTATAAATTTATAAAAAATAGGTCTTGATCTCTAATTTTTTTTTAAAACACATAAAACTTTGCCCATTTTATTGAATATATTATTATATACTCTTATTTACAAAGTGATTTTATATACTATTTCTATGCTTAGTGAAACAATAAAATCAATTGATAACTACTCATTGTGGCTTATTATTCTTTTTACAGATATAATGTGCCTAGACTCTATTAGCATATATAAAAATAATGTCATATATATTTGTAAAATCTTGAATTATACTTTTCACTATGTCTATAAAAATAATAAGCTGCTATACTAATGTTTGTTTTGGTTAATCCTAACTTTGTTCCTTTTCTTTAAGCTTCATATAATGCCAAGTGTTTTTTCCTAGGTCTATAAATGTGTAAATTTGTCTATCCATATATTGTAAATAATAAAGTGGATGTTTTTAATAATGTTTTGGAGGGTTTCTGCTACTTTGAATGAAGCTATAAAATGGTTAATTATACTAATTATCTTTTGGCTAATAGCCTCTCTAATTATTAAGTTCCATAGGTTTGCTTTTTGAATGTGTTCAGTAATTTCATGGTTAACTTTGTATGGACTTTCTTTCTCTATTTTTACAGTAATTTCTCAATATATAGTTGATATGATTATTTTGTTAATATTGATTATTTAATGAGTGCAATAGAAGGAATAGAAGTTATTTTTTTTTGCTATGTATATAAAACATTGGGCTGATGAATAAATATCAGGTTTACAAATATATATTTTGTCCATGATTAGCAGTTCCAGGTTCTATAACTTGATTGCAAATTTTATTATATATAGTCAAAAGAATCTGTATATATGCTAGTGAATTTTGATAGGTATAGTTATTCGATGGAGTGCTTCCAATCGATTTCAGCACTTTGTTCTGGTTTAATATTATTGTTTCTTTCTAGTTGATCCATTTGTATGCTAGTTCAGCTTGACAATTTGTTTGATTGCTTTTCTTCTAATATTTGATATCTCAATAGATTTTTATAAATAAAAAAAGTTGTCATGGTTTTGAGAAAGTGTTGCATTATTTCTATATCACCTTTTAAAGTAGTTTTTGCTAGCTTGTCCATCTAGTTGAAGGTGGTATTCATGTCATGGTTACTGTCAATTTTGTATCAATATACTTCAAGCTTCACCAATTGAATTAATGCAAAGAGGTTTTGGATAAGTCTATACACTGTAATTTTTCTTATATAGTTGTTTGTACTATTGTTTATCTCCTTTATTAGTTTTTCAAAGTCAGTATATAATGTTATAAGGCTATTATATTAAATGCAACTCAAAATAACGGTTGCTACAAAATGTTTAACTCTAAAGATAGAGGCTTGGCCTGAGATTTTTATAACTACCTCTTTGTATATTTACATAGTATTATTTTGTATATGGAAATCAATTTCTATTGCTAATAATTAATTGGGATTAAAGTATTATTTATTGTGATATAGAAGTTATTCTTTCTTTGGAGTTTCTTGTGAATATCCTTTATTTTTTCTTTAGCCATATTGAATATATTGATGACTTGGTATAGGTTTCAAATGACAATTAAAGTGTTGTCTATTTAGATTGAATCAAAATTATTATCTGATTCATTTATCCATTTGTTAATATTATCTGATGATACTTATATTCTTAGTTTGATTTCTGAACTGTGGTTATACATCAATTTTGATTGTTAATACTACTGGAACTATAACTATTTTGTGTATTGGTGATCTGAAACAATATATATCTTGTTTTTTGTCAATGTTTTCATTGAGTTTGCATCCTGAACATTTCTCTATTGGAAATTCATTGCTCATTATATAGTAGTATAGTTTGAAGTTATTTTTTTGAGTGCTAATATGCTTGCCCAAGATATTGGCTTTGTTTCTGGCTGTGTGTACCAAGAAAATTCTGATTCAGGTATCTCATTGTTAGGTATCTATGCAATAGATCTGATTTATACTTTTAGATTGATAGTATTATATTTGACATAGATGTTAATGAATTGTTGTATACTATTCTTGAGTAGTGGAAACTAGTGTTGTTCTTTTTTTTTATTAGTTTTGTTATATGGTACACTTGCTTGATGCTATTCGAGAGCTTTAATGCAATATGTATTGAGGATTTGTTCTGCTCAAATTATGTTATATATTCTTAAACCTTTTTTTGGTTTGTTATTTATTATTACTGCTATAATATCCTCTATATATATTAGTTATTTATTGTTTGTGATTTTTATAATATAATAGAGCATAGTTATATTATATACTTGCATTTCACATAGTACATCTTTGATAATATTTGTTTTTACAAGATAAATCTTGAAATATTGTTTAAATATGTTTTATTTTTTCCAGGCATTTCATTGTAGCTGTTGCATATGTAATCTGAAAATTTGTCCTACTAGATTGTTGCTAGCATATAATTCTTATATATTTATACAATATTCTTGAAGTAGTTATATTTATATTTACGAAAAAAAAAAACTCTTTCTCGAAAATCTCAAAATCTTAAAAATTTCCTTTTATGGTAACAACCCAAAGCCTCCAAGAAAACAAAACTCGCTCGCAAAGAGCTCCCATATCAACAATGACAACTAGATGAACAAGACCCAAAGACCCGACAGTGAACTACAACGGGGAAAGAATCATCACAGGCAGTGGAAAGATTACAAAACCCCTTCTTCGAACAAAACTTCCAGAAAAATTCAACCCAAGGTCACCGTCGAAGAGACCTAAAACCAAGACAGCAGGGAATTCAAAGGGAGACAACCAAGACAATACACCGGACACAGAACTGGCTCAACAGGAGGAAATGCAACTCGAACAAGACAGCCGAACCATGAAGGATGACACCATGGAGAAAGAGCAAACTGAACAGCCGGAGAACAACCAAGAATCGAGACCACCTTCCCCAATCACGTTAGCCTCAACAGATATAGACATGCAAACGATTGGTGAAGGAGAAGAAGAAGACGAACGCAACAACATCGCCAACACTCAGTTCACCTACACCAGCAATGAAACTCAACAAAAAACAACAGATACTCTTAGACCAGGAAAGGTCTTCGTCAACATGGAAAAAATTCCAGGGCAGGAAGCCCATGAAAAAATCCAGTACATCAAAAACAAGTGGACACATCTCACCTCCCTGAAACATGCAAGAATCGAAGCTCCTATCGGTACACCGATGATCGCAATAGTATTTGGAAACTTAAACGACGCACACGAGGCATGCAAAGCCACGATCGGCGAAAATGAAACTTCCTTACCAGTCTTAGCCCCAACGATCGGTACTACAGAAGGTCAAGCCCGATCCATCCGAATCTGGGATATCCCCAACCATTTCACCAAATCAGATGTTGCAGAACTTTTCCCAGACCAATCTAAACTAGCCTATATCTCACTACAACATGCAGGTCCCGTACAATCCGCCATAGTACAGTTTAAAAATAGAGCTGACTATGAAAAACAAAATAGAGCATGGGCCATCTACAAAGGCCCCCATTGTATGCGCACCTACCCAGTCATCAGAACACGAGAAACCAAAGAGGAAAGAAGTCGCTATAGTGCAACATTAGCAAACCTCCCCAAAGGAACCACAGCACATGATCTGAAAGAGGTTATTCAATCCACAAACGCACAAGCCTGCTACTTTCCATTGAACCATAAGAACCAGATCAAGAGATTCGCCATATTATACTTCAACAACAGCCAGGAGCTTACACAGGCTCAACACGCAGACCTCAAGATTGATGGCACAAAACTGAAATGGGTGGATAAAAGGACAAAACTCTGCTTCTACTGTGGAGCATCAGACCATGACACCCACCTCTGCTCTCAAAGAGAAGAACAACTACCACCCAGATCAAAGACAAACAGACTAGGTCAACCAAGACTCGGAGAAACACAACAAAGAGAATTCCCACCCAAAAACAGCCACAGAATGAACACCCATTACGCATCCGCTGGGCCTAGCAGATCATATGCAAGTGTCGCAAAGGGACACACAGGAGCTACTGATAAAATTGAGTCAATTATCTCAATTATGAAACAACTACAAACTGACATGCTCTCAGTGAAGCGGCAACTATACAATCTAGAAAAAAGAATTACCGCAATTGAAACTGGCCCTAACACGAAATCCAAAGGACCAGCCATCTTTGAAGCAGAAGATGAAGAGATGTCCGAAACACAAATTTTCAGAACACCGTCCCCAAAACGTATGGATATTCGTCAGGCACAAGACAACATGAATAAAAAAATAAGCCAGATGGAATCAACCATGGAAACTACAATGAAAGAAATGATGGACTGCCTCAGTTCACCGATCAGTATAAACGATCCAACAACACCATGCCCCTCCTATCTCCAGAACAACTATGATTGAGCTGCCACAAGAGCAGGGAAAACCCCGAGATGGGAGAAAAGAGAACAACATCATCAATACGGATTATAATATATGGAAAATAGGAACTCTAAACGTCAGAGGAATCAATAATGAAATAGACAAGATGACACTTCTAGACTATTGCAAGGAAGAACAGATAGATATACTCGGAATTACAGAAACGTGGCTTCCCCCCAACCATAAATGGCAAGACCAGGAACAAAACTTCGTGATATGGACATCTAAGACTCAAGGGAAAAAGAACGGCACGGGGGTTAGCATCATAATAAAGAAAAAATGGGCAACACACGTATACAACACTTCAGAATGTATTAACAGAGGCTTAACAGTCGATTTGGCATTCAAGGGAAAGATAAAATACAGAATCATCAC
>CAJVPT010000011.1:0-61162 GCA_910592055.1 Acaulospora colombiana
ATTCTTGATTATCTTGAAATCCTATTTGACAATATCTTTCCGGCCTTTAATAAAAGATGTTTGTCTCATCAAAATACTCATAGTTTCCTAAGACCGTTTTAGTAGTTGTCATCTGACTTTCAGGTGTAAAGTCATATTTTCATCGGGTGACTTAGGTAAACTTGTTACAAGTGATTACTTGGGCAATGACTTTGTGTTCTCGAATGATTTTTTGAATGTAGTCTAGCCAGTGCTGAAAAAAGTTGAGTGGGTATTTCACCATTAGCTTGATCAGATATTGTTGAACATTTGGGAACTTTCCATAAAGTTATTTTGATAGTGTAGAAAAAGACTTGTTTGCTTTTAGAGCAGCTTTCAATCTATTGTTGAATAACTGCATCTGTAATAACAAATCTTTGATTGTGTTTTTCTTTCCAAGTATTTTTTTTCTCTTATATTGTTTTCTTTTTGGAATATAGAGTTTGGCTGCTTTGAGGATATAGTAGCATATGATGTTCTATTGCTTATTTATTGATCTGAATTTTATACTTTGATTGCTTAAAGCTCTATCAATTTCTAGAAAAAATTTTTTTTATTGTTCATTGTTTGCTAGCTGCCAGTTGTATCTATAATTTGACTGGTAGTATGAAGTCTCCTTGTACAAGTTCAGTTGTCATGTTTCTATTTTAGTAATAGTAGATTTGTGATTATTGGAAATCAGAGGAACCAAATCTTTTTCGATATAGGCTTTTCTACTTTGCCAAGATAGAAATATATTCATTCAGATTTGATCAATCCTGCCACTGTTATTGTTTCATCTTTAAATATATTCTCTTCTGCTTGGATTATAGAGCCTGTATGTGTCCTTTAGGCTGTTATCTATTAGTATTTCTATTTGAGGACCTATTGGTTTGTTAAATATACTTTGTTTGTAAGTGTTGATTTTATCCAAAACTGAGTTGAGAACTCTATTTAGATCTCTTAACATCAAGAGATGCCAATTTTTTGAAGTGCTTCTCATGTCCATTGCTTTAGTTTATTGAGAATGTCTTGCAATTCCTGGTCTCTCTTATCTGCATGAAAGTATGTGTCTATAATTCTAAGTTTCTGTTTTTTGGAACATGTGAAATCTGCATGTATTAGTTTTCCCTTTCAGGTATTGTATTTATAAATGTGATCTGCTATATCTTTTTTGATTATTAGATTTAAGCCTTGTCCAATTATTTGTTCACTGTTGTATGACCAAATTATATGGTAGGATAGATGTTTTCAATATTTTTATTGTTGGTGGGTACCATTGGTATCAGTTGTTATAATGATATCCCAATCCTTTGTTGCACATCAGTTAAACCAGGTCTCGCTTTTGTGTTTGTTTGTTAGGCTTTGGATATTGACAGTTGTGATTTGCCATATCAGATGTTAAGTATCTTTTTTTATAGTATATGGTTGTGTTATTATTGTTGAAGTTGTCTTCTGTCATATGATTATTTAGATAGGATGTGAAGTTTGATAAGTTTTTTTTTTGCATATCCTTAGATATTTTTCTACATTGTATATTGTCATGATTGTATACTATAGTTTTCAATATAAGTGATTCCAGTATATTGCTCATTGATTATTTTTTGAGGGGTGGGAGGTTGCACTAGAAATTAGTTTTGAAATTGCATTGAATGCCTTATGTATATTTTGATCCATCCTGCTTATAGATTCATGAATCTGTTGTTGTTGAGCTTGTATATTAAAGTGTTCTTTTGTACTTGGTTGAGGGATTGGAGTTTCATTGTAATTTAATGGGTCTTCTTCTTCATTCTCTGTTTCCATAGTATCTGAAAAGTTGTCTTCTGGAACTTCTAAGTTGTATACCCTTTTATCTAGGTCGCTGATGTTTTTTTTTATCTCTTCAATCTCATCCTTGATTTCTCTGAAAATGGTCATAATTTTAGCAAGTATTGGATTACTCTCTTGATTCTTTTTTGATTGACGTTGACTATATTTGGTGACTGATATATAAGATCCAGGCTTGATTGAATGATGTTGTGAAGTTTTTGTTTAATTTCTGATTGGAATAGTGCATACAGGTCTGAACTTGTTATATAGTTTTTCAAATTTATTTGCTTGTTTCTTTGTTGTATTCCTTCTATTGTATTCTTCTTTCTTTGATTGGATAGCCATTCAGTAAAATACTCTGGGCTATCACAAATTGTACATAGTTTGGCTTCAATGGATTGCCAGGTGTAATTGAAATCTCTCAACTGAAATTCTTATAAGATAGCTATTTAAATTCTTCTTGATTGCTAAAACTAATAACTACGAATCTCTTTCTTTAATATGACATTCTTTTTGATATGTAACAGGTCTTGGCCTTGATTTGTTATATATTCTCCTTAGGTCAATGGTAGTGATATTGGATAGGAAATTAGTAAATTTTGCTGCAGTTTGTTCACATGCTTTCATTTAATCTATATTTCATTGTATATCAAAAACTCTTACCAAGTCAGCTTTGAAAAACACACTACATTTATCGATTAGGATACCTTTATCTTCTTTTTTTATATATGTGATTATTGCTGTTTGTCAAATTTGCTACGTTGACATGGTAATATTGCTAATTGCTTCATATTTGGTGAAGAATTGTTGTACTTCTATGAGTTTGGTATTAAAGAAATGTCCCATACTCTGATACTGTTTTCCTATTTTAGGATTGAGTTTGTGTATTCCATGAGGGCAATATGTTTGTTGTCTGTATCGAGTAATAGATTGTTGCAAATTTCGACTGCTTCTTATTTATTATTTAAAATGGCAATGATATGCTTTATCTTTTTTTTTTTTTTGTTTCGAATTGTTATGAGTCCTTCTGATAAATTCAAAGCCTTGATGAAGAAGATTATTTTCTAAATTATAGTTTTGCCTAGCAAGTCTATAGCAGGAATGCTAATCTTGGCTCTCTTTCTGCCATAATGAATAATTTTATCAAAGGGAGAGAGGAGTTTTAGTTTGATGGTTCAGATATCTTTATTCTGTTTTCTCATTGCACCGACACATTGTTAACTTGAAGTTGCTGCTTATTGGTCTTGTTCTATCTCTATCTACATATTTAGGTCATCTATGCATATTTCTCTATATAACTCTCTGATTGGTTCAAGAGAGATCACTTCTTGTGTTTCCATGTTTTGTGTTGTTATAGCGCTACCAGACTGGTTTGCTGGTAGGTCTTTGGTAGCCATAATGTTTTTCTCAACTTTTTCATACTAATTAGTGCTCTGGTTGATTTCAAGGAAGAGTTTAGATGTTGAGACCTATGCTGCTGGATCTTGTGGTGTGTGTTTACTGTTAAAGTCTTTGAACTGGGTTTCTCTTTGACTGGTCTCTTTGATTTTTCCTTTGTTTATAGTGCTTTTCTTTGCTACTTTTATTGTTGTTTGTTTGCATAACTTGTTTGCATTATCTTTTATGAAGATGTTCTCATTGTATTAAGTCTCCATTGGATTATTTTGCTTCAAAGTTCCTTTGAGATGGCATCTCTCTGTTCATCTTTTTTTTCCTTTAAAAATTATCATAAAAAGATTTTTTTAAAAAAAAAAGGATCTGCAGGAAAGAGGTATAGCTCTTTATTTTAATAAAAAAAAAAGTTAATAAATATTATAAATCAATGATTTGAATAATAAAGAACAATTGTGTATAGTTTTTAAATAGTTTTTAATTTAAAAATTTTAATGTTTTCTAATGAAGAATATTTGACTTTTATCTTTGCCTCTCTCTTTAGAGATCTATCTTTAGATGGAAAAGTACTGGAAAGCTATTTTATTACTCAGAAATAACAAGTTAATATATATAGATCAACTAGTTGACTATGAAATAAGAGAAGTATAAAATTGGGAAATGCTTTAACAGTTACAGAAAATAAACAAAAGACTTATCTTAGGATGATATCTATTGATAAATAAGATAATACAAAGAAATAAATTAAAACAGTTTATAGAATCCTAAAAAGAAGAATAGATAAAATGAAGTCTATAACATTCTATTCTTAACTTCACTTTTGACAAACAACAGAAACTCTAAATGGTTATAAGTAGCAAGTTTCAATAGCAACAGATATTTTGGAAAAAACTAATTCTAAATAATATTAAAATATATTTTAAAATAGAGTACTTTGAATATATCAGCCCCTTTAAAAATCAAAAATCAAAGCTAACCCAGTATCAAGGATACATAAAAGATACAAAGATAGAAGATCAATGTATAATTGAAACAAACATAGAAAAAATATAGATGATTCTTATTTTAATGTAAGAAAGTCCATCTGAAAAATTCAAATACAGAAAATTCCAATTTTCAAAGAAGTACTGAAATGAATAATATGTAGAACAATATATAGTAATTAAGTAACCACTCTGAATCAAAGAATACTATAGGTTGAAGTAAAAAATCGGAAAAAAAAATTATCAATGATCATATAAAAAAAGATGCTTATTAATCCTATCTAATTGAAATACTTAAATATAACAAAAAATTTGATAATCTTTTAAGCAGATCTTTTATAAACTATAGAAGTACAAACATAAAGATAGAAATAGCATAGATATAAATAGAAAAGGCAGGAAGAAAAAACAAGTTTCAAATAGATATAGATAATTGACTATCATCTACTAGGGCAGAATTAGTAACAATAGTAATTATATTACTAGTAACTTCAATAGATAATAAGATTAAGATCTATACAAATAGTCAAGTCTATATATCAAAGTAAAAAACTATAGAAAAGGAAAATCCCAAAATGACTACAAAAAATATTATGTTAAAAAAAAAAAACTGGTTTCTATAGGTATAAATATTAGATCTTAAAAAGAAAAAGAAATTATATCTCAAGCTTATTAAGATCAAAACACATTTCAACATTCAGTATAATGAAGAATCAAATACTCTTACCAAAGAAATAAAAGTTCCTAGTAATAAAATAAAAAAATCTTGCCTTGTACAAGATTATCATAAAAATTAAATGATAAGATATAGTGCTAGATATCTCTATAAGATAAATTATCAAAAAAACAAATAATAAAGTAATGGCCTATTAATGAACAACTCAAGGTAGAATTAAAAGAGATGGATTAGCAAATTCAAGACCAGTATAGATATACAGTACATGGATCTAATATAGAAACAATTAAAAAATAAACATACTGTATATGAAATATCTTTTTTAAGAGCTCATAATACAAAAGCTTTCTCATCAAATTGACCAATAATAAGCTACTAATGTTAACTAAGCTAGCTATAAGAAAATCAGATCTTTATAAACAAGTGAAATATTATGTATAACTAGGAAAAGGAAACAATATATCACTTGTTAGAATGCTCAACTTATAAGACTCAGTGAAATAAAATGTGGCAAAAATGAATAGAAGAAGTCTTAAAAGAATTCAAAAAGCTCTTTAAAACTAGAATAAAGGAATTTAAAAAGAAAGAACTAAACTTAATGATAGATAATAGGATGAAAATAGGAAAGACTGACAAATAGATAGAAAATCTGGGTAAAAGAATCTCAAAAACTAGTTAGAACTTACTCAACTTCTATATAGAACTTATAGAGAAAGAATTAATTATAAAGATAGTAGATTAAAAGTGTTGTGATAAGAGAATCAGAAAGAAGCAAAAAAATTAATGTCAAAAATATAAAAAAAAAGTATGTAATTAATTTCAAAAGAAAATATAGAATGCTAAATATGAAAAGATAATCAAATAGAAACAAATATTAAGAATTTGCAAATGTGACAATATAAAAAAACCACTTTATTTATAAGATCAAGAAAGTAAGATCTAGAGTATAGGAAGTCTATCTATTAAAAAATTAATATATAAGAGGAAAAGGATCAAAGACAAGAATTTGTAAGAAATCTTAATATATGGTATAAGATATAGTATATAATGGTTAGGTTTTAATCTCTGTTAGAACTTGAATAAGAAATCTGCAATAGGTAATTATGTTAGAAATTAGAAGGGTCTTCATTTGAACTACTAATGGAATAAAAACTATTTATTTAAAAGATAGTAGGTTCTTATGTCCTTTTTTAATACAATTTAAAAAAAGTACTAGTCAATAAAAATAAAAACAATAGAAACAAAGCAATAGCAATAAGAAGAATTAAAATTATTTATAAAAGAATAAAAAACAATATTCAAAAATAAAGATAAAAATAAAATAAGAAAAGTAAAAACAAAGACAAATAATATATATAATACATTAGAATATATGATTGATTTCTAGTCTTATACCTTAGTTTATATGAAGCTTTTTTGTTTCATATAATTCTTGTTAAGAATTATGACTGATGGCTATTTTTTTTAATACCTTTATAATTTTTTTTTTATATTTTTCTAGAATTCTAATAATTTTTGCTCTTTTTTAGTTATATTATCATATAATATAGATAACTACTATGTATATTAAGTTATTTTGATATTTTTGATGTTTTTTTGTACATTGATCTATATATTGAAACTATATTGAATTATGTAATCAGATAATTTTTGTCAATATGTTATTAATTCACATGTTTTGATCCTGTGTATTAATCTTGTTTATTTTCACATGTATAGCTTGTTTATTGCTTGTAATACTGTTATATTGACATGTATTATTGTTTTGAAATATATTGATACATCTTGAGTTATTGGTTTATTATATCTAGAATATTTCTACTTTATATATTTATATTTACATAATATAAGTAGATAAATCAGTTATTGTGATTGTTTGTTACTGATTTTTATTATTTGATCAAAGAAACTTGAATGTTCTTTTAGGTTTTTGAGCCCAGAACTTGAACTGATTTATTAGTTGAATTATTGCTTTCTAAAATCTTTTTTAGTGCCTAAAAAATATTAATCTATACTAACTTGATTGAAAGTTTTATAAAATTGATATTGGATCTTAAGAAGCCTATTATAAATCAGTTTGTTTTTGCTTTCTATTTTTCCTAAAGCAAATTAAAAGTAAAAGAATATAGTTACTTAATGGTGATATTCTTTTCTTATTGTCAGAAGTTAACTGTGTATTATATAAAGAGAAGTTATTATTATTTTTTCTTAAAATTGTTTTTTGTAAGAAGGTTTTTTTAAGAAATTATTATAAAAGGAAATTTTCTAAAAATTTAAGAATTAACAAAAAATGTTTTTTTTTGTAAAAAAAATTTATAACTATTTTTCTTAAATATATATATAATATAAATAAATCTTTTTTAGTTAATTCTCTAATCAGAATATTTTATGGTGGAACTCTTTCCCATTCAACACTTTTTCAAAAATAAAATTTCCTTATAAGAAAATCTTCACAAAAGCAAATAACAAAGTGGAGTTTTTACATATAAATCAATATCATGACAAATATTTTTGTAGAGATTAGTCTTCTCTATGGCACTGTTTTCAAATACTCGGGACCAACTGAACAGTTATCACAAGTTAAGAAGCTTTTCACAAAATGGATTGGAAGAATCTCCTCTGTTTGTTTTAGTAACTCTAAATGAACTGCCATCCCCACCTAGCAAGTAAACACTGGCTCTTCTAAAAAGAAGAGAAAACGAAAACCATGCAAAAATCATTTTTAAGGGGAAAAAAAGTCAGGTCTACCTGCTCATAAACAATCAAAAGTCAAACAATCTCTGCCTCCAAAGGCGTGCAAGTGTACAGTCTGTGGAAAAGACTTCAACAGTCACTCAGCAAGAAAGAGATACTTCAATAGTATATATAAACTGGTAGCTATAAAAGTTGAGATGTTAAAAACTTCAAAAAACAAGCAAAAGATCACCCATCTTACTACTGCGGACAATGCAACAATACTCATCAATGCCGATATTGATAACATCAACATGGATACAGTCATTGGTGCCATCAGATTATTTAGACATGATAAACCAGTCAATTACCTGTTATATTCAAATTGTAGATTAATGTCAGGTAGTTTATTTTTAGTAACGAACTATAATCCTATTGACAACTCTTTTGGTTTAGTTGTAAGGGGCTATGCTACATGTGGAACCTTATCTACCAGTCAGATTAATGATCTTCTTAAAGATTGGGAAAATAAGGAAATTCTTAATAACGAATTGTAGTTCAGATATAATAGTATCTTAAAAGATATTCTTATCTAAACAAGTTTAACACAAAAAAAGTAAACCACACACTGGTCATATATTTATCAATATACACTTGTTGGGGTTTTGCAAGTCTAGTGATCGAAAGACCTTGGTGGGAGAAGAAATTTGCTGGCACCATACCGATATGTCAAAAATCTTTGATGCAGGTTAGAGTATATAACAGTCTGATAACCAAATTACTTTTAAAAATTGTTTTGGAAAAAATAAAGATAGTATCACATGTTCTTTCTCATTGGTTGTTATATGTAGTAATTATATGACTAGTTAGTTTTTATTATTCTAAAAATAGTTTAGCCATAGTTATATAATTAGTTTATGTAACAATACTATAATATGTAATATATTACTTGTATTGATATATGAGTTTGGATGAGCTCAATATTATATAATATATTTAATAAAGAATATGGCCTCATTGGTCAATCCACATGTTTAAATGTATTTTCTCAGCCTCATAAGAACCTGGGGTCTATTAGAAATCGCACGGGTCTGGCGTGAGTGAATACAAGACACTGTTCCCTATTACGTCTTTGGCTCTTATCAGGCAAAAGGAAGAAACATACAGCTGTAAGACCAGTTAGCTCAACTCTTAGGACATAGAGGCCTAGCGAATGTTTTTTGACTTTACTGCATCGAGGTAAAAAGGGCTCATGGTAAGGTAGAATGTACTGCATTGAATTAACCTATACAGCTACAGTATATATAGGCCACTATCCCCAATTTTTTTTTCCATAGAGATAGAATCCCTCTCACCTTGGAAGATGAAAATTACCCAACCACACCAAGAGAAGTTTCCTTCCACCAATTCCCCATCAAATTTACTGCACAGATGATCATTCTAAAGAATTCCCTCTTCCTGTTCAGCAAGAGTAGTTCGCTCCCATATATAGTTGGAACCTGGCTGGAGAGTAATTTCACCAAAGGGACATGAAAGAGTTTCTCGCAGTACTGAGACAACTAATGATGGGTCCCTAAAGTATTTAGCATATAAAATTTCACAGATCACTTATGTCCTTTTTTGAGGGACAAAATTCATAGCTTTTTACTTTAATAGGGACAAAAGTCAGGAAATGCTATAAATCAATGATTTAGATAATAGAGAACAATTGTGGGTAGTTTTTTTATGATTATTAATTTAAAATTTTTAATTTTTCCTATTGAGAAACATTTGACTTATGTTCTTACCTCCCTCTTTAAGGATCCATCTTTAGAGGCAACCTTAGGTAAAGTTAAATTGAGTAGCATCAGTACTTGATTTAGGAGTTAATAACACCATCTGAAATGACCAACAAGTCAGCACATGAATATTGCTGGGAGTTATCGCAAGATAAAATGAGGTATCACACAACACTACCATTCTGAGTGCATTAACGACAAGCACATTCAATAGAAATATTGGATAGTGTGGACTCAAGCAAAAGTTTCTTTCTCCTGTATAAGTTGCACAGTAACTTATTTATTGGCTCAAGTTTCTTTTAGAACTCATGAATAGTGTTGGTTACATCTGAAAACTAAGGAACACAAGACATTGTTTACACATCTTCTCTCCTCACTGCTAATTTAAATCTTTGAATATACACTCATTACTATTAACTATTTTTGAGGTTTTTTATAGTTAATTGGTTTATCAGAATTCACTTTATATATATGACTATAGATTTAGATACATTCCCCCGTCCTTTGTTTTTTTTTATCTTTTTTGGAATATGAAACACTAGTGGCACTTCAAGTATGCTGGCCTCTTGAAATTGTATCTGATAGACAGCAGGAATCTTTATCAATGTATTTTGTTGTCAAATAATAGATAGGTTTAAATTTTATCTGGAGTATAATCTCCTTAAATGAATGTACTTGTTTATTAAACTTCAATAAAATGGTCTGTCCTGTTTGTTAAAAAAAAAAAAAAAATTCTCTAATTACATACAAATAAAATATTTGCAAAAAATTTTTTCACTTTTTTGTTAATAAATTCTTAATATTTTCTATAAACAACTTGAAGTTTGATTTCAAGGATTATTTTTATCCTTTTCTTATTGTTTACAAATCTATTTACCTAAAAACATGACTTTCAATAGCCAAAAAAAATCAAATAATATCTTGATATCAATGACGAGAAAGTTTTCAAAGGAAGAGAACTGATTGTGAAATACTTAAAGATTCTTTTTAACCTTTAAAGTTAGAGGTTTACAGAAGTTTTATTGTAGATAAAAGGTTTACTTTATCTCTTTTAAGCTGTTCTAGTTTCTTAGAGCTTTTACCTTTATAGTTTTTTAAGGAATTTTACCTGTCAAAGTTTTATCCTGAATTTTTGATAATACAAATTCTTACCAAAGGCGATTGATTGACATGAAACATGTTAGTTTCTGAAATATAAACAAGTTCTTATTGATTATACTCATATGTTTTAATAATATCATTAGTGATTGAAAAGAATATTCTAGAAAAGTTTGCTCTTAAAAAGCTTAAGTCTCTTAATGAAGATTTCTATAATATCAAAAGATCAAGTTAATGGATAATATAGATTGCAAATTTCTATTTATTACTTAAGTTCCTCAAATGATAACAAAACATTAATTAAAAAGTTGAGGTTTAAATACTTTCTTTAAGATATTCTAATCTAATGTTTACTTAAATGAAAAATAGTTAAATTAATAATTTCAATGTATAAGTAATAAAAAAGAAGATTTTTTATAAGGTTCAAGTGAGGTAAAAAGATTATTCCAATCAGGTAGATTCTTTTTAAGAAGAATTTATTTTTATTTTTGAAATTTTTGATGGATCTTGAATTGTCTCCTTCTCTCAAATTGATTTTTCCTTTTCTTTTTTTAACTTAGTGATTCATTGATTTTTGGATTAATCAACAGTAACAAATTGTTGACAATGATTCCAATAGATAAGGATTATTATTAATTAATTAGAGAAGTATAATATTATCCTTAAAATCTGACTTAGAGTGTTTATATATAAAGATGAATTAGTTATTTTGTGAAAGTCTATAAACTATTATAGATTTGTTTTGATTTTTCAATAAAAACAAGCCATCGTAACATGATTGCTGGTTAAAAATATATATATATAATATAAATAAAAAAATTAAAATTAGTTTGTTTAAAAAACTTAATAACCTTAAAAATATATAAAAATTAAAAAAAAATTTTTTCTAATAATTATAATAAATAAAATTAAATTTAGAATAAATTAATTGTATTTCAATTTTTTTAAAACTTAAAAAAATAATTTAAGTAATAATATCAATAATTATAAAAATTATGATTAAGCTATTAATATAATAATATATTATTTTGAAAAATGTACCTAAAGTTATTTAAATTAAAAAAAAGGATTAGTTAGAAAAATAATTTTAGCAATTTATAGATTTATATATAATTTAAAAATATTTAATATAGTATATATAACTAGTTTGACTAAGAATTAAAAAATATTTTATAATTTGTTATTTAATATAAAATTTTGTTTATTTAAATTTCAAAAAATTTTTATTTGAAATATAATTTAAAAAATAAATAAATATTTTTTTAAATGTTAATAAAATTAAAAAACTGTTTATTTTATTTTATTTACTTTCTTAAATTTTATAGTTTTATAATTTTTTGAACTACAGTAATTTATCATATTATTTATTTTATTTTTATTATTTATTCAATCTATTTTATCTTTTTTTAAATAAAAAATTTTAATTGCAAATAAACAAATAAATGCTATAGTTAAAAACTTTGATAAAAAAGATTCAAATTTATCAAAAAATGTTACATTTAAACAAAAATAAATTTTTTTGAAAAGAAAGATGTTTATTAATAAGTAAAAATTGTTTATTTGATTTATACATAATATATATTGTAATTCGAAATAACATTTAATAAAATTTTGACATTTAAGCATACTATTTATCAACAATACAAAAACAATATTTCATTATATTATAAATTTTTTAAAAGAATAATGTCTATTGAATAGAAAATTATATCAAAGAAAATTATTTATAATAGTATTACAAATTTGTTTAAATCTGTCTAATAATTTTAATAAATTTATCAAAAAAATTATTAATAAAAATATTGCAAGATAAAAATTATATTATATCGCAAAATACAAACTGCATTTTAGCTTCTACGAGAAAATGCTACTATAATTAATATTTTGATATTATCGTTTTAAATAAAAACAATCAAATCCGCATTAATAATTATAATTGACTCTTGCATTCCAGTTGTGTTTCTAAGAAATATAAAATGCAATGCAAACATTCATTATACAGCATGATTTAACAATCCTGATGACAATTACCGTATACACAAACTTTTCTCTTGTAAAATCTAATCTCAATCAAGTATTACAACATCTGAAGTAAAACGTCGCACGACACACAGTGTGCCAAGATGAATGACTCGCAATCCATCGTGACAATACATTCAAAAAATTTTTCGAAGTATATATAATTTAATCTTTATTCCGAGTAATATCCATTTCAAGTAAGTCTTCGTTTATTACCTCATTTTATCGTGGTCCTAAAAACTTACACAATTGTGTAACTCTTGCGCACACCGTTTCTTTTATAGTTGCCAATTAATAATGGGGAAGAATCAATTTCTTGGCAAACGAAAAAAAATAACCCACGACTTGCGATAAACGTAAACAATAAACCAAAACCAACTTCCCCACGTTTATATTCTTTGAAATATGGTTTGTTCTCGAGTGGTACGTACGCACATATTTTAAATGTTAACAACGATCCTTTTTGTAAATAATAATCGTCATCGCAACCTTTTTAGAAATTTTGGAATTTATGCAATGTTACGAATTGTACTCACTAAAGTTAATTGAGGAACTGGCATCACAAATATTGCAAATTTTATGCTTATTATGAAAGGGGTCATTACTTTCTGTTGTGATTGTACTTTCGCAAAAAAGTTTTTAAACTTGGTTTTTGAATTTGAAATAACTGCTTCAGTGTTTATGTGATACATCTACAGATGAGATATTGCACAAGAGTTGAGCTACTCTAATTACAAATTCAGGACGCCGTAAAATGCTTTTGAATCGCTTCGAAAGGAAAAAGGTTAAAAATTAAAACACAAAGTACAAACAAAGAAGCACATATGCGAATACATTTTAATGAAATAAAAAAAATTAAGTAATATGTACAGCTTTTTTTCTTATAAATAAACGAGGCCCCGCTGAGTGTTGAAAATCTGACAGCAGAGTAATCAACTGTCTTACGTAGTAATTGCGATAAAGGATTCTTATTCGTTATGATTATTCCAAGATTGTCGGTTGTCGCGTCGCTCTTATGTCTCGCAATAACTTCACACGCTCTTCCGTGTGAGAAGAAGGTGGATGACATCAAGCATGTTCTTCTCATTTCAGTTGACGGTCTCCACCAAAAGGACGTTGACTCATTCTCCAAATCAAACCCCGACTCAACTATCGCCAAGCTTCTGCACACTGGTGTCTACTTTAACAATGCTTCAACCTCAAAACCTTCTGATTCTTTCCCTGGTCTCATGGCTCAAGTGACCGGTGGAATACCAGCAACTACTGGGGTTTGGTACGATAATGCATGGTAGGTAATTGATGGTGATAGTGGGTATAATTATATTACAGCGCGCTTTAATATTACTGTATCCTATTTTAGGGATGGCTCATTGTTCCCGGCTGGGTCCAACTGTAAGGGAACACCCGGTATCCCTACTACTTGGGACGAGTCACTTGACTTTAACTCTACCGCAGTCTTCACATCTATCAATGATAGTCTCCTCCCAGAGAGACTCGTTGATGGAGAATGTGTAAAGGTGCAACCATACGAATTTCTCCGAGTTAATACCATCTTTGAGGTTGCTAAGAAATATGGTCTGGTAACAGCTTGGACCGATAAATTACCTGCCTATTCGATCATCAGAGGACCTTCTGGAACTGGTGTAGATGACTTGTTTGTCCCCGAAATTAGTGGTGTCAATAAAACAAATGTCACTGCAGTTGAAGGTTACGATGAACTTCACATCAAAGCCATACTCAACTGGATCAACAGTCTAAAAGCAGATGGCTCACCTTTTAGCGTTCCAGCCATTTTCGGTGGCAATTTCCAATCCGTTAGTGTAGCTCAAAAATCAACCGCCGGAGGTTATTTGGATGCCAATGGTACCCCTTCTGCTGTACTTAAAGGGGCCCTCGAATATGTCGATGATGCTCTTGGACAATTTGTGGACGCTTTGGACAAAAAGGGCTTATTAGACTGTACAATAATTATCATTTCCGCGAAACATGGTCAATCTCCCATCGATAGAACAAAATTAAAGGAAATTCCTAAGGCAACTTTATCCGCTCAGGTCACTGTTCCGATTAATCAATTGACAGTCGATGATGTTGCATTATTCTATTTGAAAAATCATAACGATTCTGGAGTTGCTGCGAAACAACTTCTTGCAAACGCCACTCTTCTCGGTATTACGACATTGTACGAGGGACAAAGTCTGATAGATGAATTTCACTGTAACCCATGCGAAGATTCTCGATGTCCCGACATCGCCATTAAGACAAACGTTGGTATCATCTATAGTACAGCACCCAAGATTGCTGAACATGGTGGTTTCAATGAAGATGATCTCCATGTTCCAATCATCGTTTCGCATCCTACATTTGAATGCAAAGTTGACTCCACCTTTGTCGAAACCCGATCCATTGCACCCTTCATTCTCTCTGTTTTGGGCATGGATCCGAACGAATTAGAGGCCGTCTGCAAGGATCAAACTCCAAATCTTCCATTATTTGAATAATAATATTTTATAAGGCGATTAATACTTTAATTATTCCTACAAAAATGTCATAATTTATGACACCAACAAAATGATGATTGATAAATGTAACTATTATTTCTAGAAAATTTTGATAACAGATCTTAAGGCTTCACTGCAAACAGATATAAGAATAAAATCTCTTAAACCTCACATTCAATTTCTTTGTCATCTTTGCAAAATCATGTGATTTATAAAAAAAAATCAAACGTTAAAATTATGAATTTTCGATCCGATCTTGTTTTAGCGAAAGAAATGATTATGTATATAACTCTGATTAATACTGCATTGTTGTAATTCGATATTTTTTATTTTACTCTTTTTAGCTAAAGAAGGAATCTTGTGCTCACGTGACATTAAATTTAAACCAAACCTAAAAAGGTATGTGATGAATTTTTTTTAAAAAATTTATTTTTTCTATCACAAACTTTTTACCGTTTTAGTAGCATAATATATCTTTTAGATTTTATAAGATTTATTTATTTATTTTATGACTAATTATCATATAATTTTTAATCTTTTTAATATTTTATAAATTTATTTTTTATTATTTTTTTTTTTTTGCACAAAACAGGCCCACTTTATTAAGATTTTTAGGATACATGATACTTTGATTACAAAGCTATTTTGTAAACATTTTCCTATGTTACCTATCTAAAATTTCCTTAAAAAAGCCAGTTTGTCTTTTAAGACTCTCTGTGGCTTGTTGTCCATATCTATGAAACTAACGTGCCTAGGCTCCATTAGCATGCGAGAAAATGTCGTAGATGGTTTTGGTATCAGAGATGATATCAGTTAGTAGATTGTGAGCCATTTGTGTATGTGAGGTGTGTTACAGTTTTTGCCTGTTGTTTTGTTTGTGGTGCGTGTTTTTTTTGTATGAAATTTCATTGTCTTTGATTCATTTATGAAACCTTCTGCATCTTTTTCTTCCTATATGTTGAAGGTGAGGAATTTAATGTTGTTGATTATGCCTCTAATGGTTTCTACCATTCTGTTTGAATCCAGGTGTTGTGTTATGAGTTTAGTTATACCCTTACTGATTCCTTCTCTGATTAGGGTGTCCCAGGTGTTATGGTTGTTAAGATTGGTTGAAGCTTCAAATTTTATGTTGATGTTGGTTAAGCCATCCTTTCTTGCTGTTATTTCTCTGCTGATGATGTTGGCTATTATTTAGATCAAAAAATTCAAAATGATATCGACTGCGATTTTACAATGTAAAAAACTCATTTAATAAATTCAAAATTATATTCAAAATCCGATCGCTATTTCTTGTAATTCTATAAACAATGGAACGACCAAGTAATTGGAATCTTGGTTCAAATGATTTGCAAAAATTTTTTGGAATTTTTGACGACGGCCCGTCGCCGAAATTTTGTATGGGGCGGATTATTTGTGCTACTCATTTTCACGATCCTAAATGCAAAAATAACGGTAAGTAAAAATATGTTTATGTTTTATAATCCTAATTAATAGCGGTACAGGCCCCTTAGGGGCGATTCCTATGGAGTCATAAATAATGGTATATTACTTTAAATTAGTGGAAGAAAACGCTATTGGTATCCACCAGAGAAGGGAAAAATTTTTATTTATTTTATATGTCCAGAGCCGTAAAAACCATTCCAAAAACCAAATCCATTTTCGTTAGTTTTGTGGTAAAAGCGAACTCCCTTAAATTCCTGCGAGGAAATGATCACGATGATCTTGGAAATGCAAAGTCCTGTAACATGCGAACTTTGATAAAACTACTAATTAGAATTGATAAGCCCATTCCTCTTATGGCTCTTTTAAACTCATTTCGTGTTTTTCTTATCAGATAATGAATGATTTCTACGTAGACATCCTTGTAAAAAATAAACCAAATCGCATTACGTATAGAATATCGGGCGAATCAGGGATCGGCGTAGAAGTTGGTACAACATAGATTATCATTTTTCACTTTATTATTTATTGGGAAGTGACGTGTACTGTATACGAGAGTATACGGAAATGAAACTCAATAAAGTCAATAAAGTCAATAAATATTGTCAGAAATCATGTCTTATAGGAGTTCAAAATCTCCACAATCTCCGCGTTCGTCGTGTTTTACCAACTTTATTACCTGCATAATCTATATACTATAAAGCCACTGATTTAATTGCGAAAAAAATATTTACTTTCTTTCCTTGCATTATCCATCTTTTTGACTAACTGGCATAAACCAGATTTTTAACACCATATACCATATATCAATATAAAACGATACCATGTCTTCTCACGATTCAACACCCTCCGCGCCAATTTTTACATCCTCTGCTTTGACGGAAGAAAGGACAACTCGTACGTTGTGAAAGATCTAGATACGGAAGAACTTATCTATTATTTACAAAGGCGAGACCAGAAGCTTATAGAAGCCGATTTCAAAATGTTTCGCAAAGAGAGGATCTTTGGTCGTGTCTTTCTCAAATTAACGGTAGAAGCATTGGGTTTGCGGATTCTATCGAAGAGATATTAGAACAAAAATTAAGAAGCTTCCCTTCATATAAGACATTGGGGGAATTGAAAGGAGTGCTTCGCAAATATAAAGTTAACGGTGAGGATATTACGAACATTCTTGACATTTTTTTTCCGGGACCACGCGGTCTCGCAGATTTCTTGACAAAAGTGATCGGCAAAAACCGTGCCCCAAGGGAACAATCGAGCATCGGTTATATGCTAACTTTTTATGTTATAGTTCCCGAGAAAGTCGATGATTATGACAAAGCCCTACATCAATGTGTGAACGAAATAATACTACGATTAACGAATGTGAAATCAATGATAGAGGCCAACGAAGCAACGCGTTGCAAATTTATTCATCCATGAAGCGTCTGGTAGGGTTGATTATGCCATAATAGGGATCGAGGATTTTTGTGCATCACTGAGGGTAAGCCACAAAATGTTAAGATAGGTTACCTCTAAAATATAAAATAATTCGGGAATTCCTTCCACATTAACAAGAAGAAAGGAACCGCGGACGAAACATTTAAGACCGAGGATTACGACTACCTATATGAGATTGTGTCGACAGGTATGAGATTCAATTTTTATTGGGGCAGATTCGTAAGACAACTCTCAGTCATGATCTTCGTTCTGGCCTTGCTAATTATCTGATTTATTTTTAGGCGCGGATTGGCATTTTATCATTTTCACTTCCGAAGGAATTTTTTGTACTAGCAATAGTGAATATCAAATAAATCTTACGAAAAAGCGCTTAAGGGAAATCAGGAAAGTCTGAGGGAAGATATGAAACAGGTAATCGGTATGGCCGTAGGGTCATAGAAAGATAGGGTGTTAGCGTGTGATGAGCTTGAAAATAAGAAGCGACGCGTGCAAAAAAAATTACCAAAGAATAGTGGGAAGATAATCCTTGATTTTCATGTATTTTTTATTATATAAATAAAGCAATCAAATCTGAATGATCTTTTTTTCGATAATATATTTTTGCATGTATTAATAAAAAAAATTTTTTTAATGTAAATATCGACTCAGAGTTAGGATGCTATCGCATTTAATGATGACATGTATATATCGAGAATTTTTCTTGACGGAAGTGATCGGCGTGAATAATGCGAACTCGGGAAATTAAAATTCCGGCATCCAAAGCCTTTCTTGACGATGAAGATTTTTGCTAAATATTGAATAAGATCTACATTTTATGTAAAACAATGGCAAACCCTCAATCCGAAAATAATTCATAGGATCATTGAATTCAAAACTCGTGGCTGAGATTACTGAACTTAGAAAGAAATATGCCGAGATCGAGGCCAAAAAGGGTGAGCTTGAAATCAAGAATGCTGAAATTTCCGAACTTAGAAGAGAGAAAGATTTGCTTATGGCTAGAATCATAGAATTAGAAAAATCCACAAAAGAAAGTGCCGAGAATGAGAAGCAAAGTCGGATAGAAAATTCTGAGCCTAAGGGTAGAGTCACGAAACTAGAACGTGATATCGAGGAGATCAAGCAGAAACAAATTACATCTAATCTTTCAGAACCTCATGCTGATATATTCATGCCAGAATCTCCGGAATTATCGGCAACTACTCAATTATCTTTTCTTCCGATATAAATTCGAACGACATGCCTAAACAGATAAACATACAAAATGAGGATGCCTCAACATCTAATATATCTGACGCTTCAAATTCTAATGTGGATCAGGAGATGAAGAGATCGAATTTCTGAATGGAACAGATTAGTAGTGAGATTAGAGAAAGAAAACGAAAAAAAAAGCCATTACGAAATAATGAAATATCTAATAATCAAAACAATTTATCATATAATAAAGATAAATTATTAGAGCAATCCAATTCATCGTGTGTTGTAAAAATCGTTACAGTGGAAACTGAGGTAAGTGAGGAAACAAAGGTTAATAATAATGGAACTACCACGGGTAATAAAAATCCGAATATTTCAGAAATAAAGTTTTCTCTTGTCCCTAGTCCAAATCATCTAATAATATTCCGTATAATCAAAAAGTAGAACAGGGTTTAATTAGTGAGTTGCTTGAATCTATTACGTAGAAGTAATAATCCTCTATCTTTACGAACTTTAAATTCTATATCTGGCAAACAAATTTTTGACATACAGTATGCGGATGATTTAACCATAGGTACCACACCTTATCTAGCCACTTATTCAATAAGGCCGAAAAAACTAGTAAGGAAGGAAAAATTACAATGGTATTATTATATTGAGGAATATGAAAAAAAGGTCAAAACTATTGGTTTGGAAAACAATATTAGCGATCAAAATGGTGAGAACACATTTACGATTATATAACGCCATATACTGTATACCTGGCATTAAGAGAGAGTATTTACGCAAGATGACCCAAAAGGCCAAAAACATTTATACATTTGTTTAAAAGAATATGTATAGACAAAATAAATATTTTGTTTCTATTATACCAGGGTGGCACTGAATACTGTCGAAAACCCACCTTTTCCTATCTCCTCAATATCTTCAGTCACCGTAAGGGAGGACCCGAGATAGTGGGAGCTAATTTTCAACAACCATTTCGAGTACAGTAATTACGTGCGATACATATACAGTATTAAGTTTTTAACTGAAAATGATTCTTTCTACCTAATTAATTATTCATCCCAAATCCATCGAAGAAGCGACTTTCAAAGTGCACGCATTCCATTAGTATTATCCTAACCGGGTTTATCTCTCACAATCATTTTAAAATTTATACTTATTTGGATTTACTTTCTTTTGTTCCGCCAATTTTTACTATCCCCGACATCCCTTGTGCATGTATGGATGTACTGTATGTATGTACTGTATCTTGATCGCCCATAGATGGTTTTTCTTGGTCTACCAGACGCAATAATTTTCACTACGTATCACGATAAGATTGCAGGACGTTGATCATAAAATTTAGTTAAATGTGGCTTATAATGTCTTTTCTATAAATGCGCATCAGCCTGCCACTTTGAGATGAAGGTTTATGTTTCCCCTATATTTTTGCACTCTCTTCTTACTATACTAGAAACGCGTTGATTGCATCGCCAAACGAGTTTGTTGTCTTCGGATAGTTTGCTCAGCCATGGGAGGGGTTCAATAATTGAAGTAAATATACAGCATCTACATGAATAATCTGACAATGCAAACCTTATGCGTTATACACTATCTTTCAATTATTACGTGCACAAGAAAAACGAGCGTTTTCTTTTTTTTTTATTCGTCGATCGCATTTGGTTAGTCAATAGGCACGAGCCATCATCCTAAGTGGTTATTCGTAGAATGAGCATAACTACAATCATGCGTGGTGGCTGCTTTGGTGATGATAAATCGAGACATGAAAATGGTAAGATTACATTTGAATTGTGTTCCCCCCCTTGGCGCGTATGATTGATTTTAACTTCACCCGGTTATGTGAAACAATGAATCGGTCATGCTGCTTGTTGTTATGGTTTGTTATGGTTACGCATGTATTTGTGCAAGGAGAGGTCAAAAAAAAAAAAAGCTAGATATCAGAATCGGGTTAATTATGCTTATATTCTTTTCTACTAAAAAATCAATCTCAAGCATAGTAAAGGTTTTGATGATTAAATTTTCTTGGAAGCACATAGCAGTGATAACACTTCTACCTTTCGGCCTAAGGAATGGTGGTGGATCAATATAGCGAGAGACTTTTCGATCTCGATACAATACTGGGAATCGAACCCGATAATGTTTCCGCACTCATCAACCGTGGGGAAATCTATAGACGACTGGGCAAATATGATGAAGCGCTTTGTGATCTCACCAGATCACTGGTGTTAAGCCCTGATGATGCTTTCGCGTTGAAGAATCGTGGAGCAACTTACGTAATGTTGGGCAAATATAAGGAGGCATTCTCTGATTTAAACAGATCGTTAGAAATAAATCCCGATGACGCCTTTTCGCTGAGAAACCGGGGAGAAGTTTACAGAGTTCTGGGGAAATATCGAAATGCGCTCGTTGATTTAAATAAGTCGTTAATGTTAAAACCTGACGCAGTTTTTGCATTAAGAAATCGTGGGGAAATTTTTCGAATCCTGGGAAAATATGAGGATGCGCTTCTTGATTTAAATCGATCATTAGAGATAAAATCGGACGACGCCTTCGCGTTAAATTCTCGTGGGGCCACCTACAGAATGCTGGACAAATATGGAAAAGCTCTTTCGGACCTCAGTACGTCACTAGAAATAAAGTCGGATGATGTTTTTGCACTAAAGAATCGTGGCGCGACTTACAGGATATTGGGGTGATATGATGAAGCACTTGGGGATCTAAATAGGTCACTCGAATTGGATCGGGGTAACGCCTTTTCGTTAAGAAATCGCGGGGAGATCTACCGACTTTTAGGCAAATACAAAGAGGCATTGTCGGACTTGAATAAATCGCTGGCAATCAAACCGAATGCAGTTTTCGCCCTGAGAAATCGTGGAGAGATTTTCAGAATGATGGGTAAATATGACAACGCAATTTTAGATTTAAATAGATCATTGAAAATAAAACCGAACGATGGCTTTGCCCTGAACGCACGTGGTGCAACTTATAGGATGTTGGGTAGATATGACGAGGCACTTGCGGATCTTGATAAATCAATAGAAATGAATTTGAATGATGATTTTGCGTTAAAATTGCGTGGGGAGACTTACAGAGTGCTGGGTAAATATAAAGAAGCCCTTTTGGATTTCAATAAATCTCTAAAGATAAAATCGGATGATGCTTTCGCATTAAGAAATCGTGGAGCAACTTACATACTGCTAAGTAGATACGAGGAGGCGTTTTTGGATCTAAAAAGACTATTGAAAATAAAACCAGATGATCCTTTCGCCTTGAATTCATTCGGAAAAACATGTAAAACGACGAAAAAATTTAACGAAGCACTGTTCGATTTCAGCAAATTATTGGAGATCAAACCGAGCGATGACCTTGTGTTAAGAAACCGTGGAGACATCTATAAGATGTTGGGTGAATATGATAAAGCAATCTTGGATTTTAAGAAATCTCAGAGAGAAGAACGGAATGACGCCATTGCACTGAGAAATCGTGGGGCGATCAACCGCATACTGAACAGATATAAGGAGGCGCTTTCTGACTTCAATAAATCGTTGAGAATAGAACCCGATAACGTTACTTCACTGGAAAACCGCGGGTACATTTATATGGTATTGGGTGAATATGATAATGCACTTTGGGATTTTAGTGAATCGTTGAGAATAGGGGGGAACAATGCTTTTGCATTAAGAAATCGTGGTATAGCCCATAGGATGCTAGATAAGTATGGTGAGGCGCTTTCTGATTTCAACAAATCGTTGGAAATAGAACCGAACAATCCTATAACGCTAAAATGTCGCGGAGAAATTTACGTGCTGTCGGGAAAATACAAAAAAGCACTTTCGGATTTCAATAGTTCACTGGAGAAAAAATCAGTCGATGATCTTACATTATTTAATCGCGGTCTAACATATTCAATGTTAGGCAAGCGTAACAAGGCACTTTCGGATTTTAATGCATTACTGGAACTTTTATCTGACGATGTCCTTTTATCGAGAGCTCGTGATAATGCATGCGAGATGTTGGGCATGAATGATAAGGTGGTGTCGGCATTAAACAAATCATTGTCAAAGAGCCCAGATGATGTTTTTCTATTGTGGAATCGGGGTATAACCTATAGAATAATGGAAAGGTACAGGGAGGCACTTTCGGATTTTAACAAATCACTGAAAATCAAGCCGGACGACACATTTGCATTGAAGAATCGTGGCGAGGTATATAGGATCATGGGAAAATACGAAAAGGCATTGTCGGACTTCAACATATTACTGAAATCAGAGAAACGGGATGCCTTTTTGTTAAGAATTCGTGGGAAAACCTACAGAATGCTGAGTAAATATGAGGAAGCACTCTCCGATCTTAACAAATCACTCGAGATAGCGCCGGATAACACTTTTGCCCTGAAAAATCGCGGAGAGGTATATAGAATGTTGAGAGAATACGATAAAGCACTTTCAGATTTCAACAGATCTCTAGAAAGAAAGTCAAATGATGAGTTTTTATTGTCGAGGCGTGGTGCAACCTACAGAGCGTTGGGAGAATACGACAATGCAGTATCAGACTTAACCCGATCACTAGAAATAAATCCTGATGACACCTTTTCATTGTGGAATCGCGGACAGACTTACAAATTATTGGGAAAATATGGCAAAGCGCTTTCGGACTTAAATAGATCACTAGAGATAGGACGGAAAGATACATTTGCGTTGAAAAGCCGTGGGGAAATCTATAAAATTTTAGGAAATTATAATGAGGCACTTTTGGATTTGACTAGGTCATTGGAAATCAAACCGTATGACGCTGCGGCATGGAGCGATCGCGGGGAGGTATACAGAATGTTAGGTAAATATAATGAGGCACTCGCCGACATTAATAGGTCGTTGGACGTGAGACCGGATAATGCCCAGGCACTTAAAAATCGCGCAGAAATTTATAAGGTGCTACGCAAATATAACAAAGCACTCGTGGATCTAAACAGATCACTGGAAATAAACCCCGACGATTTTTTCGCATTAAGATCACGTGGGGAAACGTATAGAAAGTTGGATAGGTACGACGAGGCGATTTTGGATTTCAATAGATTGTTGGAACTAAAGCCGGATGATGCCTCACTGGTTAGAAACCGCGGAGAAATTTATCGGATCTTGGGTAAATATGATGAGGCACTTTTGGATTTAAATAAATCATTGGAGATCGAACAGAAAAACGCCTTTGCGTTAAAGAACCGTGGGGAAATTTACAGAATGTTAACCAGATACGACGAGGCCCTTTTGGATTTGAATGTATCGTTGGAGGTGGAGATGGATGACTCTTTTGCTTTAAAAAATCGTGGCGCAACATATAGGATGTTGGGCAGGTACAATGAGGCGCTTTTGGATTTCGATAAATCGCTGCTGATGGAACCAGACGATGTTTTTTCATTGAAATTACGTGGAGACGTCTACAGGATGTTAGGAAGATATAATGAAGCTATTATAGACCTTGAAAAATCGCTGGATATTGCGAAAGATGATGCTTTTGCATTAAAAATACGCGGGGAAACCTATAGGATGTTGGGTAAATATAGGAAGGCGATTTTGGATCTTAGTAGATCACTTGAAATAGAAAGCAATGATGTCTTCGCGTTAAATTCACGTGGCGAAACTTACAGAATGTTGGGTGAATATGACGAGGCTCTAAAGGATTTCGACAAATTATTAGAAATCAAGCCAACCGACCCTTTTGCACTAAAGAACCGTGGGGAAACCCACCGAATACTACACAGATACAATGAAGCGCTCTCAGATCTGATCAAATCGCTAGAAATTAAACCAGGAGATTTTTTTGCATTGAGATCACGGGGAGAGACATACAGAATGTTGAATAAATTTCACGAGTCACTTTCTGATATTAATCGATCTCTTGAAATTAAACAACACGATGCTTTTGCTTTGAAAAGCCGAGGAGTGATCTACAAATTGCTGGGCAAATATGACGAAGCACTCTCGGATTTAAACTTATCGCTGCAATTAGATCCTGGCGATTGTTTCGCATTAAAATCGCGCGGAGAAATATTTAAACTGTTGAATAGATATAATGAGGCACTTGCTGATTTTAATGGATCACTAGAAATAGAGCCCGTTGATGCTTTTGTGCTAAAATCACGGGGAGAAACACATAGAATGATGGATAGGTATAACGAAGCGCTTTCTGATTTTAATAGATCATTGAAAATAATACCAGACGACGCGAATGCTCTAAGGAACCGAGGAAGGGTATATAGGATTTTGGAAAGATACGATGAAGCACTTTTGGACTTCAACAAGTCGCTAGAATTAGAACGAGATAATTTTCTTGCGTTAAATGATCGAGGGAAAACCCACATGATCTTGGGTAAATATAACGAAGCACTCGCGGATTTCAGCGGTTCATTAAGTATAAGACCAGATGAAACCTTTGCGCTGAAGAATCGCGGGGTAATTTATAGAATTTTAGGCAAATACAATGCTGCACTATCCGATCTCGATCGACTGCTGCATCTGGGTCGAGATAATGCCTTTGCATTAAAAAACCGCGGGGAGATCTACCGGATTTTAAGCAAATACGACGAGGCACTTTCGGACTTGAATGAGGCGCTAAAAATGGTGCCAAGTGACGTCTTTGCATTGAATTCACGTGGCGCAACTTACATGAAGTTGGAAAATTATCATGAGGCACTCTCTAACTTTGACAAATCATTGAAAATAAAACCAGAAAATATTTTTTCATTGAATTTGCGCGGGGAAGTTTATAGAGCATTGGGTAAATACGACGAGGCACTTTTGGATTTTAATAGGTCACTGGAAATTGAACGGGATAATTATTTTGCGTTGAGGAGTCGTGGAATAGTATACGTGACATTGGGTAAATATGACGAAGCACTTTCAGATCTCAATAAGTTGCTAGAAAGAAATCCAGATGATCATTTTGTATTATGGAATCGTGGATCAACCTATAGAATTTTAGGTAGATACAATGAGGCTCTTACGGATTTCAACAGATTGATGGAAATAAAATCAGATGATGCTTTTGTATTGAGAAATCGTGGAGATACATACAGAGCCATGAATAAATATCGGGAGGCACTTTCCGATTTGAACCGATCATTAGAAATCGAACCTGGAGATGCTTTCACTTTGAAATCACGTAATGAAGCGTTGAAAATGTTGACAAAGTATGAATCGTGTTCAGATTTCAATAGACCGTTCGAAATCGGCAAATGGGATTTTGGGATAGCACATGATGTACTGGATATATGGAATGAAGGTGTGACGGCAAATACAATAAACACCAAAAATGAAATTCACTATATACCGTATAAAAAATTTAAAGATATCGAATATTTGGCGGAGGGTGGGTTTGGAAAAGTTTATAAGGCCACTTGGGTAGAAATTTCCAAAGAAGCGAAGAAAGTGACCCTCAAGTATTTAAAAGATTCCAAGAACAAATATAAAGATCTCACAAAAGAGGTAAAATACACGTTTTTCACTAAAATTTATGCATTTAATCGAAATGATTTCGGTTTATTTACTGTATATTTCTTAACGAACAGTTGGCATCGCTCAAGGTTGTCAATTTCGAGGAATTCGTTTTGAAATATTATGGAGTCACAGAAGATCCAAAAACAAGAAATACAATTATTGTAATGGAATACGCCAATGATGGGAGTTTGCATCAGTATTTATCCAAGCACTTCAGAAATGTCACGTGGCAGAAAAAGATCGAAATACTATATTATATCGCGACAGGGTAAGTAGGAAAGCAAATGGAAATTTATGTATTTCTTTGTTTACCTATTGTATATCAATTTGTAAATTTGCAGACTAGAAGAAGTTCATAAAAGTGGATTGGTGCACCGCGACTTGCATTCCGGGAATATTTTAATGGGAGTAAACGGGATAAAAGAATCCGTCAAAATTGGAGATTTAGGATTATGTCGAAAGGTCTGTTCGGATTCCGAAGACGACCCAGTATATGGCGTACTGCCTTATATGGCGCCGGAAATTTTCGAGGGATCATCATATACTTGGGCCTCCGACATTTATAGCTTTGGGATACTGATGTGGGAATTAACGACAGGACATCAACCTTTTCTATATAGAGTCCACAATTTAGAATTTATGGACAGGGTCATCAAGGGATTGAGACCTAAAATTTCCACTGATACACCGGAAGTATTTTCGGACCTGATGAAAAGATGTTGGGATTCAGATCCGTCTAAAAGGCCGAGTGCAAAAGAAGTCAAGGCACAGCTTTACAAATGGCACAAGAAAAATAAAGATTTTAATTATTTTAAGCACTCCGAAAAGCTTAGAAAGGGTGGGATTGAATTTAAAATATCAGCACAAAACTTGTCGTTAAATAATGTTCGCTTCGGCGCATTTATAAAAAGTCGACCTTTAAGTGAAATATTTAATCTGCATCTTTTGGATGATAAGAAAGTTTGAATTGATAATTTGGAATCCGATGTTTTATAATTTTAAAAATATTCAAAACCAAAGGACTAATACTTGTAGATAACACATTTATTCAACGAACCTAGAATCAGGTTGTATAGTACGTATGTAGCAATAATGTAATATATTTTATATTTTTTGTAAATTGGTTTCTTGCTTAATAATACTTTAATGCCCTCGACATGGAATGATAAATTGTCTAAATCGGGAAATTTTGAATTTCTTTTACATGCCGCCAATTGATATCCAAAGGGTAGCATTGATTGATTCATTATGAAAGTTTTTCTTTAAATATATTGAATACCGTATTTCGAAGGATTAACATAAAAGAAACTCTCACCCTAACGAAAGTTACTTCGAAAATTTTCACAAGTCATTTTTTTAATAAATAGTAATCTAATTTAAAAAAACTCAATACACCTCAAGAATTAAAATTATATGTTTTTATTAATCATTTCATATTTAAAATATATTTAAAATTCATGAAGCTATAAACATTTTATTTCTGTAAAAATTATTATATAAATATTAATGGTTGTTTATTAATTTTTAATAATCATTATTATATTTTTTATCAAAATTTAGTTAATTATTAAAAAAAAAATTCAAAATTATTATTATTAATTTGAAATTCGAATTAAATTTTTTTAAATCCTTAATCAGACTAGGTATATATGCTTTATTAAACATTTGTATGCTTTATATTTGAAATGTTTCACTAAAGCTAAATCTCTATTTAACTCACTCATCTCTATTTTATAAATTTCATAAAACTTTAAGTGCAACTTCAGGAATAATTTTGCTTCATTAGTAGTTTAAGTAAAAACCTTTTCGACTATTAACTTTATAATCTTCAGATCACTACTGTAGATTACTCTGCAAAGTTTTGACAAGACTTAAAATCCAACCACTTTATTTTATATTTGACTCTTTTTATCAAAATCTCCTTGAGATTTTTATCTTCTAAGTATTCTTCCTCTATTAATGGTTCATTTTTTACTGAAAACATATTTATTAAGCTTGAAGAGTGATATGATCTTTTGTTTTTGTCTTTTCTATAGATTTTCTATCTTCACTCTTATTCAATTATTTTTCACATCTTGTATTTCATATTTTTTTTCAACTTGATTACAGACTCTTTTCTGCATTTTTAATGTCTATTATGATTTTTTTCCTGTTTACCTTCTATAATATTTAAATTTATGATTTTTAAATGAAATTGTTTTTTATGAGATTGATATAGAAGCTTAAAATGTCTTGACTAGTTTTTGAGGTTTGTTTTACTAGTTTAAAAATCTATTCATCTAACTCTTCCGGCTTTTTATGGTTGTTTATAATTAATCTAATGTTTTTCTCTTTAGTTTTATTTTTCTTTTTTTGTAAGTATTTTTAAAGTCTTTAAACATTCTAGCAAGTGTTTTATTGTTTATTTTGATATTATATAAAATTATTTTAATTGCATATGTAGATTAGATCTTTTAACAAATAGTTTATTTGAGATAATAGTTCATTATATATTAATTTGATAAAAAAACTTTTCTACTGGAATAGTTTAAAAGATATATTTCATGTATATCTATTTTTTATCCTCTCTATATTAGATTCTATATATAAACTTATTGATTTAAAACTTGATAATACTATTTTCTTCTTGTTTTGTTTTGTTGTGTTTACTTATATATAGTCATTTTATTATTAATATTATTAATAAATTATTTAATTGAATTATCTATAGTTATATTCTATTACTTTATTTTTGTGTTAATCTTATACAGTAAAAAACAAAACAATTACCTAAATATTTTAAAATATTAAATTTTTTTTTTGTAATTTGGAATTTATTTATTTAAAAAATATAAAAAAATATTAATATAAATATTTTAGTTTTATAAAATAATTTTTAATTTTTTTTTATAGCTGGCTCAACCTTGTTTATAAGCTTGATAAAGTAATATGCAATTGTACATTATAGGGGTTACAAAAAATATTATACATGCTACTAAACTTTTTAGGACTAGTTAAATGTTCTAAAGAATTCACCAGATGGCTTGTTGCCACTTCAAACTAAAGGAGGACTAACTTGCCAAGGCAAAGCTAGCACTGAGTTCGAAAAAAAAAATATATGTGATGTTAGTATTTTTAAGGATAAATTGTTTTATAAATTGGTTAATTGGATTTATATAGCTATCTTTGATGGCTTGTTTATTTATCCATCTGTCTGGGCTTGGAGATGCTTTTTCATATTTGTGATGTCTTTCTTTTTTCCTTGAGATTCCACATTCCTCTTTTCACCTTTGAAATGTTTTATTTCTGGCCTTCCAATTTGAATACAGGAATTTTTTCTATTCTATTGATATTTCAGCTATGCAGTCTTTTGCTTTGACTGTATTGCGGATTGTTTGGTGGATTGTTTCAATGGTGGATTTGAAAAAGGCCCCTTTAATGAATAACTTGAGCTACTGTGTAGTATCCAAAATTATGTTGCTCTTAATTGTAGTTAATGCTTGATTTTTTCTTTCTCTAGGTATATGTTTGAGTATTGCTCTCTGAATTATTGTTATAGCTTGATGTTTGATGCCTATTTTGTTGTGTTGACATAGAAAAGAGTGGTAGTTGTCTTCCACCTGGTTACAGCTGTAGCATTTGTTATCTTTATATAGTGTTGATTTTCTGCTATATAATTTGGTTTTGATTGGAAGTTTGTTGTTCCATAAGTTTAGTAAGAACTTGCAAATTTGCTGGTTTTCAAATAAGGTTTTTATGTTATTAATCTGAAATGAATATAGATAGTTGTATGTTTCTTGCCAATGGATATGTTTGTATTATTCAATAAAGTCTGTGAGTGTTTTGTTGAGTAAATGTCATTGTGCAATATATTTTGTCTAGATAATCTTTTTGCAAATGTCCTTTGTAGGTATATCAATTTGGATGTTGTCCCACTGTGTTATTATATGTTTTTGTGAATTCTGAGTGGATTGGATGTTGAGATACTGGTGCCCAGACGTATTTTTTATGAACCTATATCTATTGAGGCCAGTTAATCTACTTGTTCATTGTGTTTAATACCTGAGTGAGCTTGGACTTTATGCATTTACAATTTGTGGTGTTTTGTAATACAGGTATCTTTTATGGTTTGAAGCATGTGAAAGTTTTTTGTTTTCTAATAAGGTGTGATGCTGAGGCCTTTAGGGTCTGTTAAATGCAACTGATTGCTGTTTGGCTATCTGTGAAAATGTTGGCTATTGAATTTTCTGGCAGGGTTAATATTGTGATTGTTATGACCATAATTTCTGCTTATGAGGATGAGGGGTATAAGTAGATTTGGGCTCTGAATGTGTGTTCTTCATTGTTTGGAGTAATAATAATCTAGCCTAGTTCTATATATGATTTTTTGTTCCATTTGTTGAGAGATCTATCTTTGTAGATTTTAAAGTGAGAATGTATAACTATCTTTTTGAATATAGTTATGAAATCAAAAATTTGGTCTTAGCTACTGATAAGGTGTGTTGTAATGTGTGAGAATACTGCATTGTAGGAGATGTTTACTGTTAGAGACTGATTTTGAACTTGTTGAGTTGAGTGTATTTGATTTAATGTGGTGTGGATTGATTCTGGTGATACTCTTGATCTATATTGAAGATTTTTATTTAAGGTGGAGTGCTGAAAGGTGGATGTATGACTTGCTACAACTGGAATTCCGACGGTTTTCTGTGCCTTACTGTTGAATAAGCAGTTTTGATCACTGCCCTCTTCATTCAAAAGGCATCCATTGCATTTGGTGAATAATGATTCATTGTTTGTTATATTATAGTAATGTGTATAAGTTATATTACCATCTAAATTATTTCTTTTTTTCTTGTCGATAGTTATTGTATTCCTTATGTAAGTTGCTGCCCAGTGTGAATGTCGAGTGTGATGCTCTATTAAGCTAATGCTTTGGAGTAAATGATTTGTACTATTACTTTGTAGGTATAATGTTTTGATTGTGGAATCATTCATTCTATGTTGGAGGTTAATGAACCATTCTGGAATACATCTTGAAGGTTGTTTGTCTCTATATCTAATAACCTATGGCCAATAGAGTGTGTGGGTTCTCTTAGCATTTAGTATTTGTCCTGCGAATAAAAGGTTGTATTTGACAAGTTGTTTTCTATGTATGTGGTAGAACTATGGTATTACGATATCTTCTATTGTTGTATCTGTTTTGTGTGATATTGTAATTGCAAGTTTGCATTCATTCAAGAGGAAGTTGAATTCATGTTTTTTGAGTAACAGAATGATATTGTGTGTAAGATTCTTTTTTGCTGACATAATGGGTGCAGTATAATATACAAGAATGCTATTTGTTGACCAGAAATGATTCTGATCTGTCGCAATCAGTGTCTGGTTAGGTCTTCTGTTATGTTCTTTTGATTTATTCTTTGGATCCAGTGGGATGTGTGCACTTGAAGCTGTTTATCCTATAGATAAAAGATATTATATTCAAGTGGATTGTGGATGTCATTGTTGAGTATTGTGTTTGCAAGTCCTATTTTATGCTTGAATATGCTTACCAGTTTGCTGGACAGTCTGCTGCATGTACTTTCAGAAAGAGTTAGGTCATTTAGCAAATACTCAATACTGAGGTATAGCATATGGTTAATAATGTATCACATCTGTTTGTTAGTGATGGCTTTGCTTCCTATAACCAAGCATATTTGTAAAATTTTTTGTTTGATGAGTTGTTTTTGATACTTTTTTGAGGCTGTTGCATCATACTATACTCCTAATATTTTAACGAAAATATTATTGTTACAGCCCATAATATGTTAAATATTCAGTGTATACCTGTTATCCTATCTCTATAGTTGCCATTGATAATAATGAGGAAGGACTTTTGTGGGTTGACCTGTATGTCATTGATGTGATAGAATTGTTTTGCAATGTTTACAATATGTTAAAGATCTGTGCTGTTTTTTGCCAACCATGTAGTATCATCCATATACGCACTTGTAGAAATTGATATTGTTTTGCAGATGATGGGTTGATCTATGTACCTTGTGTGATAAGATGAGACTGTGTAGCCTCTACATGTTGTTTTAATTGTGGAGAGAAGAGGGTCATAAAAGATTCTCCACAGTAAGAGAGAGATAGTATCATCTTGGTCTATTCCATTTAGTACTATATATTTTTCTATACGTCTATGACATATAATAACTGTATTTGTTCGATTCTTAAGCAAGTTTGTAAGAAGTGTTATAATTTGTGTTGAGACTTTGATGCATTGTAATGTCAGGTGAAGCATTTCAATATTGATTGAGTCATATGCTTTAGACATGTTTTGGCTTAATATCCAGGCTTGTCTGTTAAATTCTTTGACATTTTCAATAATGTTGTTGATTATGTGAATTGGGTCTTGTGTGCTGTTGCCAAGTAGGGCCATTCAGTTTAACTCATATAAGATAGAGTGTTTTGCTATATTATCTGCTAATCTATCTATTATTATTTTTAGAAAGAGTTTCCAACCTGCATCTAGAAGCGTGATTGGTCTTGTGATATTGAGTTTTTTGTTCTAGTTCTTGGGCTTAAGAATTGGATAAATAAGACCTCTACTCCATTCCTTAGTAGTGTTGACTAATGCTAATATGTTATTAAAGATTCTGAGTAGAAGACCGAGAGTTTTCTTTTTCATGTGTTTGTAAGTTCTATAAGGTATGATTTTCTTTCTAGGGCTGATTGTGAACTTCTATATTTTATTACTTGGACCAGTTCTTGCATTGTAATTAGGGCTAACGTATCTTGGTACCATATAACTTGTACATCCTCTTTAGGATTGTATTCCTCTTGTCAAAGGGATATAGATGCAGTGGGGCCATATTTCTTTTAGGTGTCCATTGTTCGAAGTGTTCTCCAACTTGAGTGCAGATTTTTTGGGAATCTGTTATGATTTCAACATAGTTGTCATCTTGAATAATCACTCTATCCAGTATAATTGATCTTGTAAGGTGGTTAAGGATGCTGTTGATCATTGTTTTCTTTTGATTTACTAGTATGCCTATACATCTAATAGAGAAGTATTTTATTATTTGCTTTTTCCTGTAGTCAGTGAGCTATCTGGTTGCTATTTTGAGTTTCTTGTTAAAGTCTTAAGTGGTTTTTATCCAGCTGGTTATATAATCGTAAGGAGAAATAAATTGTTTATTAGTCGGTTCTTGGAATAGCTCTGTTGAGATATTATTGATTGCTTATAGTATCTCAGTCTGCGTATAGTCTGATGAGTCTTGCTTTAGTATATGCATCTGTTAGATGATATTGTGAAACCTTGCAATTCTTTGAAAAGTGTCCTTTTGTTGTTCCTGAATTTTCGGTTTTTTGTATAGTTTGTGTTTGAGAATATGTTTCTTTGCAGCTTGATGTATTATATGTGTGAACTTGTTCCATAGTTGATTAATGTCTGAGATATCTGATAATTTATTTAAGTATATGACATCCTTCTCCATTTGTATAGCGAATTTATCCCAAAGTTCTTTGCTAGTGTTGTTCCAATTAAACCTTTGATTGGAAGTGCATTTAGGTTTGCTGGCTGGTTTGTTTAGTTGCCATGCTTCTACTTCAGTCAACATACCAATATGATCACTATGAGTTAGATCTCTAATATTAGATATAATGTATGCTTCTCTGGATTGCCATATATAAGAGGGTAGTATTCATATTTGGTCTATTCTGCTACTGTCTTAAAGGTTGTGCCAGATGTATTCTTTGCATGAGAGATTATGTTCTCTATAAGTATTGATAAAGCCTTATTCTATTAAATATTGTATATGTAATGCTGAGAGGAATATTAATCAGTATTTCTTTTGAGTGCTTTCTTTATCTAGGGTAGGATTGTCTACTGCATTGAAATCATCTGCAACTATCATTTGAAAGTTGTTCTTTTTTTCTCTGTGATTCATTATTATAATGTTTTGAAGGTGTTTTGTTTTTCATTGTTGAGAGAGTGTATTGGAAAATAGGCTTCAATAATTCTGACTATGGTTTAGTTTGAAAAATCCAAGTCCAGAGCAATAAGTCTGACTTGGTATTGTTTGTGTTTGAATACTCTGCATGCAAGTATGTGTTGTAGAGTGATACCTACTCTGTGTCCAATGTTTTTGTTATCCTTATATGTTCACCATAACTGGAAGTTTGATGTTTCCAGTATTTTGATTGCTATATTGTTCCATTTGTTTCAGTGGTGATTATGATTTGTCAATTGTTAAGATTGTAGAGTTTTAGCCATATGTTGCATTTGGTGTTATTCATTATTCTATGTATATTGTGTGTAATAATTTTTCATATAGGGTTATATTAGTTATCTATTGTAATTGAAGAATCTGTGGTAATGTTGTCTGATGATTCGTTGACAGTTTCTAGAAGTGTATCGGATGCTTCACTTATTGGTTGGATATAGAAAAGTGAATTGTGTCTGATGAGGAGGGATCCTGAATATTGATAAGCTCTGTAAGCAAGGTTGAGATAGCACTCATGTTTTCTTCCAATCTTGATAGTTGTTGATTAATATAAATTTAATCTTGTTGAATATCATGTATTGGGTTGGTTGTCTTATTTTTCTGGATGTGTTTGAGGTCATACTTATATTGTCAGCCATGATTGATTCATTATCTTGCTTGATAGGAGTCTCTCTGTCTGCTTCGTAAGTGTAATAGTAATAGCTATTATATTCAAGATAACCTATTCTTTGGTCCAGTTGTGCTAGCTCTGCCTTAATTTGTCCAATATCTGTTCTGATTGCTTGAACTGTTCTCAAGATATTATGAAGTGAGATATTGTGTGCTTCTTGTTTTAATGGTCTTTTAATTTCTTTTTTGATGGAGTTGTGCTATGGGGAGTCCTTTATCACTGTTGCAAAGGTTTTTGGTTGATATTTTTGATTATTTTGTGATATTCGGAGGGATGAATCACCACTAGGTTTGAATATACTATATAATCTGCCGAATTTTTTGATATTATTTTGTTTTCTTTCTCTAGTAACTTGTTGTCTTTCTTGCGTTGAACAATCCTTAACTTGATGTTCTGAACTGAAGCTCAGGTGACATGTTTTTGTGTTCATGGAGATCCAGTTGAGTTTATCATTGCCTAGTTGGGCTAGAAATCTGAGTGCTTCTGACAGAGTTTCTTCATCTTTGAAGTTGATAATTGCCAGACATTTTTTTTTGTAAGAATTAAACTGTGAAATGTAGCAAGTTTTTGCTTTGGACATCTCAATAATTTGTTTAAGATCCTATCCTGTAATACTGAGTGATAAGTTGGTTAGTTTGACGGTAAATTTGCTTCTCTCTTCCTGGATTTGATTGGTATTTAGAAATGAAAAAATTCTGTACATGTCTTCCTTGAAGCCTATGGACCATTTGAGGATTACTCTGACATGCTCCTCCTGTTTTTCATATTCCACATCTGCAGATTGCCACAAGCATCATATTTTCATATATAGTGTTCTAATTGGTCTATATTTGATTAATGCAACTTTGAGTTCTCCACGTGTTAGATTCAGGGGAATATTTCATACTTTCATTGCCTTGCTATTTGTGGTAATATCATTGTAGATCAGCATTTCTTGTGTTTCGATAGTGGTATTATTGTCTAGTTTGATAGTGGATTCCATTTCAGCTTCTTTTTCATCTGTGAATAGGATGGTTATATGTTTGTTTGCTTATGTGTCGTTAGTTTTGATTGATATAACTGATTTGTATCTTGCGAGTGCTATCTTGACTGAGTATAGTTGGCTATTGATATCTTTCCCAGGTACCTGCTCCAGGTTGAAGACTTTCTTGAAACATTTTCTTCCATATTGTATTTGTCAATCTGTGTGGGAGACGTTAGAGTGTTTGATTTTTGGGGGCTATTTCCTTGCCTTTGCCCTTGTTCTGAGTGTTTTGTTGTACTTCTTCATTTTCTTCAACCCAGACAATTTCTGATGCTATTAGTGTGCTAAAGGCCTTTGATGAAAATGGTGCACTGATAAAATAGTCGCAATGTTTAGCTTTTCTATAGTAGAGTTGGTTTTGTTGTTATAGTCTTGCTGTTTGTAAGTTATCTATTTTGAAGATTGCTTCAATGCCTTTATATTCTATAGGAATCACTTCTAGTTCCATGCTTGTGTGTGTTTGTCTTTGGATGGTTCTGCTACTTCTTAATGTTATATCATTTTGTGTTTGCCCTTGGTCTGGTATTGTTTGTTGTGAAAACATATTGTGTTTCTATTAAAAACTCTCTTTTTTGTCTCAAAAATTATTTTGCAAAAAAATTTTTCTAAAATAAAAATTTTAGAAATTTGGATATGAGTGAGAAAGAGTTTTTTTTTTGAAAAATAATTTTTAATTATAATAATTTACATTCATTTAATATTATTTTTAAATTTTTTTTTAAATTTTATATATTAAGTTATATAAATATTATAAGTTATATATTATTTTAAATCAAATTATATATAAAACTATATTTAAAAAGTTAAATTTATATATATATTAGTTTATAAAATTTGTGTACAATATAAAAGTTTAAATTAAAAAGAATTACTCTTTCCGCTGATCCTCTGATCACATACAAAAAAGATGTTCACAAGAAGTTTTATACTTCTTTGCTAATGAAGTCTTTACACTTTCATTAAAACAACCTGAAGCTAGTCTTCATGTATCTCTCCTATCCTCCCTTACTTGTTTAAAAACTCCTTTAAATAAAAACTTGAGCCTCTAGTGGCCTAAAAAGACTCAAGTACGCACTTCCTCTACTAAGGGCAAGAAGGTTCTAGGAAGTAAAAGGACTGACAAGTGGAGTGTCATCTTACAGAGCTGGAAGCGACAAGATATAGAGGTTCTGTTGATAGGTGAAGACTTATTTTCCACCTTCTAACATACTGTCTTATACCCTCTTAAAGTGTTTACTATTTTTCATGGTTTTCTTGAGGGATTTTGCCTACCTCAGTTTGACCCTGAATTTTTGGTAGCACAACGTCACATGGCATCTAATTGGTTGACACAAAACACGTTAGTAGATAAATGTAAACAAGCTCCTATTGGTTACCTCATGTGTTCCGATGATGTCATTGGTGATTGAAAGAGAAATCAAGGATACAAACTCCTCCACTCCTTCAAATGAAGTTTAATTGAAGCAAAGAAATCATGAGGCCATTAAGATAGGCACTAAATTCCCTAGGTAGTAAAAAAGTGGTTATTTGTTCAAGCCAAGACCTTCAACTTATTATCCCAGTCAGGCAAAGTATGCGAAGAAGGTTATTTTCTTATCCCGATCAGGCTGTAAGACCGAAAAGCAGAGGAATGTAAAACACTATCTTTCTCTAGGATTGAGAATGCATTTCTCCAGATATTGAGTAATGATATTGCAATCACGATGAACACCAGTAAAATTTCTTTAACTAGGTGTGGCTGTTGAAAGATATCAGGAGTTATCCAACAAGACTAAAAAGTCACATAAGAACCTGGGATCCACTATTAGTCATCTTCTTCTGCACAGGTGAATACAAAATCAAGACCAAAAGGAAGGAAGCATTGAACAAGACACTGAATCTGAGTAGGTGATAAATATCTCAAATGGTCACAAGAAAATAATCAAGAACATGGATGGGTAAGTTCCTCAGATGGTTAGGAAGAAGAAGGATATCTCATAAGGGTTGACTCCTAATGAGAAGAGGTTTCTAGCAGAGGTTCTTTGGAGGACATGAAGCATTTTAATTTTTTTTTTCTTTTCATTTTCATGTAGTGCGCTTGCACATTTTTAGATATTCCCTTTCCTTTTATTTTTCCTTTTTCCTTTTGTAGTTTCTCAAATTCAGTTCCTTGGAGAATAATAAGTAGTGACAATCTGCTGGCAATAATGGGTAAGTTAGAAGGATCTTTACCCAAAACTTAGTTCAGAGCGAAATATTGTTCCCAAGGTTGTACTTAGAGGCTGAAGTTCTTTTGAGAATTGTAAGCCATTGACGAGTGTGTCAGTACAAGTCTTTTAGTTTAGCCATGATATAATTGCCCTATGTATCTCTATCAGTTTTCTTAATAATTAATAAACACACAGTACTGACCTGATCAAGGGTAATAAAAAAAAATAAAAATAAAATAAAACTTTAAATTAAAATAAAAATATAAAACAACAATAATAATAAAGATTATAAAAGAGTCTTAAGTAAAATTAATTTTAAGTATTTAAATATTTATATTTTAATTTTGATTTAATTTAGATAATTCTTTATAAAATGAAAACTCTTTCCCGCAGATTCATTTTTTCTAAAAAATTTCCTTTTATGGTAATTTTTAAAGAAAAAGAAAAGGTAAACGGAGAGATGTCTTCTCAAAGAGAACTTCACAGCAAAATATTCCAGTGGAGATCCAACTACAATGAGAATATCCTCGCAAGAGATAATGCAAACAAGTCACGCAAAGAAACAACAACGTGAGTAGTAAAGAAAAACATCATAAATAAAGAAAAAGTCAAAGAAAACAATCAAAACGAAACACGTAGAGAGGACTCTAGCACCCAAAACTTATCCCAGAACCTGGCATCACAGACCACTACAATAAATCCACCAATAGCAACCATCCAAACCACCAACTGGAGTGAGGAAGTCAAAGAAAACATCTCAGTCACCAAAGTTTCAACCATGAATTCACCTAATGGTATTTTAACAACAACCTATACGGAGACGGCAGAAGAAGCCCTCCAAGGAACAACCAATGAAACACCAACAGCAGCACACATAGACGACTCAGACATAGAAATGGAGATAGAAGAAGAAACTCAAGGTTCAACCTCATGCTGGCAACAAGTCGGAGACAAGGGCAAACAGAAATTGGATAGTCAAAATACCAAACCAAGGCCCCTCTCTCCCTTTGACAAAACCACCTGCTATAGTAGAGAAAGAGCCAAGATCGGTATTCCAGCAACAGACCTGCCAGGCAGAACTACAGCTCAAAAGATAACTTTCCTTATTAAGGCCCTAAATTCACCAGATGGATTAATGACAATCCATAGCAAAAAGAAAAAAAAGGTTGAATACATCATTGCCATTTTGAGCAACAAACAAGAAGTAATCGAGATCTGCAACACTCTACTGCCCAATACAGATAACAAACACATGGATCTCATGGAATACACAAATCCAGTCCTAAAACAAAAAAAACAGTATCAGAGTATGGGACATCCCCCTGAACACCAAACTCATAGAAGTATAACAATCTTTTGCCAAGTATGGAGCGATAAGCAACATCACAAAGTCAACCCAACAAATGTGGCAGACAGTCACGATCACCTACACCAACAAAGAGGACAAACAAGCTTTAATTGATAAATGGAGTGTCCCCCTTAAAGCAGAGTTTTTGATGCATAATGGAATGTGGATTAGATGAAAGCATGTGACCAAATTGCAGCAAAGCTCACTAACCTTCCACCCAACACCATTGCATTTGACCTAAGAAGAATCTGTGAACAAACCAAAGCCAAGATCTGCTATATTCCAAGAAGGATGTCATATCAAAGAAAGAGATTTGTGGTTATCAGCTTTACTAGCCAGGAAGCCTTAGTAGCTGCCACATCTCAAAAATTTTATCTTGGAGACTTCGACTGTATCTGGCAACCAATTGAAGCCAAATTATATACAATCTGTGACAGCCCAGATCACCTACTAAACAACTGCCCTATCAAAGAAAGAAGAACGTAATAGAGAGAATACAACAAAGAACAAGCAAACAAATTCAGCAAACTATACAACAAGTTCAAACCAGCATGCACTGCTTTAATCAGAAACCAAACCAAATTTTCACAACACCATCATACCAAGCCAGGATCCTACACAGCAACAACCAAATCTGGACAACACCAATCAAGCCAGATAGACAGAACATCACTACATTAACTAACATTATGGCTTTTCTTAAAGAAATCAAACAAAAAATCGAAGAGATTAAAGAAAATATCATCGACCTGGATGAAAGAGTATACAATCTAGAGATTTCAGAAGACAATCTCACAGATACCATGATAATTGAGAATGAGGAAGAAGACTCCTCCAACTGAAATAAAACACCTAGTACTCAACCAAACGAAAAGGAGCACTCCAATATCCAAGCTCAACAGCAACAGATCCACGAGTCAATAAGTAGGATGGACCAAAATATGTATAAGGCATTTAATGCAATCTCAGACCTGATCCCTAGTGCAACCTCCTTCCCTAGAAACTATCAATGAGTAACATACCAGTATCCCTTCTACTAGAAAATCCATTATACAACAGTCATACCACACAAACTGAAAAAACATCCAGAGATATATAAATACGAACTTCTATAGATTCCATCACTCCCTCAAATAACTACACATTAGAAGACAACCCTAGCAATATCAACCCAACAAAATACACCGATTCAGACACTCAACACCCAATTTGACAAACCATAACAGTCAATATCCCAGGTCTAACAAATAATCACAAAAGAAAAACCTGGTTCAACTAGTGCACCACAAAAGGCTGGGATATCATAGTAACACTGAGACTAATAGTACGCATCAACAATCTAAACACTAGAAATATCCACTTTACAACATAATTTGGTCACATAACAATGAACAGACACTAGGACAAGGACTCAATATGATAAATTAAAAGAGATATAGCAGACCACATTTATAAATATGATGCATGGAAGGGTCGACTTATCTACGCAGACCTCTCCTTTCCAAAAAAACAAAAACTTAGAATCATAGATATTTATTTTTATGCAGACAAAAGAGATAAGGGATGACAAGACACTCTCAACAAACTGAAGCAATGAATAAGAGAAGCCCTTCAAAAAAACTGGCATCTTCTCATCTTAAGAGACCTCAATAGAGTCCCCAACCCAGCATGGAATAAAAATAGCATACACAAACAAACAATATCCAACAAACTAACAGGTCCCCAGATAGAAATTCTCTTAGACTACAGTTTGGAGGACACATATAGACTATACAACCCAAACAAAAGAGAATTCACCTGGCACCGAAAGGACAGCAGCAGTAGAATCGATCAAATATGGATGAACACAATTCCCTCCTGGCAAAGCAAGAAAGCCTATATCGGAGAAGCCTAAGACCCCCTGATTTCCAGTGACCACAAACCCACTATAACTGAGATAGAGACATGGCAACTAAACTCTTACAAGGTGATCTCCTACCACAAGCCGAATCATAGATACAATTGGCAGCTAGCTAATAGTGAACAATGAAAAAAATTTGCCTTAGAAGTTGATAGAGCCCTTGACAACCAAAGCACAAAGCCAAAATCGATAGACAGCCAATGGAACTGCATTTTCAACCATATACTAAGAGCAGCCAAGTTCCACATTCCAAAGAGAAAACAACACAGGAAAAAAAGAACAATTAGTGAGGAAGTTATAATTAAAGATTCATTAACAGAGATGCAGCTTTTCTACAACAAACTAAAAGCCAGCCAGAAAAACCAACAAACCTTCTTCCACCCTACCAAAACAGCTTCAGGAAAGTTTCCTGACGTCCAACAGCACCTCACAGAACTAAAGATAGAGCATTCCAATAACTTTCTGTAATACTGGTTAGATTATATGCAGAAAATCATACGAGGTCACAAAGTTATTGCCCAAGCTGTCACACATAAAAACAAGTCCTAGCAATCAAACAAAGAATAACAATAAGACAAGAATACCTAGCAACAAACAAAAGATTATCACAGAAGGTGAAGAAGTGTCAATTATAACAAACCCAACAGAAATCAAAGACAGGGTCAGACAACACTTCCAGGACTGGACACCAGCCAGAAAAATTAGACCAATCTCCAACTTTCCATATTGGGTAGCAGAATACAAACCAAAAAAAAAATGTCAACCTCCATTGGTACCAATCAGCCCTAATTGAAATATCCACCAGCAAAATTAAAAAAGCAATACAAAACAGAAGTGCAAAATCAGCTCCTGGGAGAAATCAAATCCCCTACATAGCTTATAAAAAACTTGGAGCCAAAGCATTAGAAGAAATCCGCTTCCTCTTCAACAGAATCATCAGAGAAGGGAACACCCCTAAAGATTGGAGCAAAGGAGCCATCTATCCAATACCCAAACCAAAGGACTGGCAAAACAATCTAGATATCACAAGACCGATTACTCTCTTGAATGCAGGAAGGAAGATTTTCACAAAAATCATAACAGACAGATTGGCACAATACATAGAAGACCACAAGATCCTCTCAGAACTGAATTGGGCAGCACTTTCTGGCTGCAGTACACAAAAACCAATCTACATAATAAACAACATCATCGAACATGCAAAAGACACAAACAGATAAGCCTGGATTCTCAGCCAGGACATGTCAAAGGCATATGACTCAGTAAACTTGGAAATGCTAACTTTAGCCCTCAAACGCATTAGGGTCCCCCCTCAGCTTATAAATATCCTCTTGAACATACTCAATCACAGACAAAACATAGTTTTGATATATCATGGTCCCATAGCAGAATATAACGTCGAGGATGGCATTAACCAAGGGGATACAATATCTCCACTCCTCTGGCGCATCTTTTATGATCCACTCATAATCAAAATCGATCAAAACTTTTCAGGATACACAATCTCCACAAAGACTTGCAGAAATCTCCAAAGAAAGTTGGTCAACAAAAAAAATAAATATCGCAGTCAGTGCATACATGAATAATACCACCTAGATCACAGACAATGTTGAAGAAATGAGAAAGATCATCAAAAAAATGGAAGAATTTTATCACATTAATGACATTAAAACTAATCCACAAAAATCACAACTCATCATCATCAATAGAAAAGAAAAGGACTTTGAACAAGAGATAGCAATTGACAATAATACCATCCAGGGCTGCCTCAAAGGAATGCCAGTTAGAATTTTAGGAGTGTGGCATGACAGTTTAGGAAAGAAAGACTACCAAAGAAACTTAATCCAACAGAAATTCAGAAAGACCAAAGCACTTATAGGAATAAAAAACCTCACAGATCAATAGATGCAATACATTATAAATCACGTCCTAATTCCTAGTGCTGAATACCTATGCAATGACATGATTCTATCAGAAAAATCATGTAATCTCTTCATGAGCAACATTACTTCAACCTTCAAACACAAACTAGGCTTGGCTAGAACAACTCCTAACAACATTCTTTACAACAAATACAAGTACAACATAATACATCTCTGGGACAGACAACTTTTATTACAAACTACAAACTGGGCTAACAGAATTAATGGAATCAATAGAGCAGGAGCAATTGTAAGAATAAGACTTCAAACTCTGCAAAATAAATTCTGGTCAACATATCCCATTATGAACAAAATAGAAAGTCCCTTGAAAAAGCTAGGCAATAACCTCACACACGATACCATCTGGCTCCTGAGAAGGCATGGCTTCACAGCATACCTGCCACAAGAGACTCACAGCCTGATCCTAATAAAAGAAATTGACACTCCAATCGAGGATATAATGTGCAAGGCCTTTTTCACCAAACATTGGAAAAACCTAAAGAAACACAACATCCTCTTCACAGGACAACTGCTCAACGCAGATAGAACTAAAACACTAAAATGGTGCCAAGTCATCCGAATCAATAAGAAATCTATTCCAGGCCCAACTCCTGGTTGGTTTACCACTATACAAAATAAACTCAAAAAAACAATAGAAAATAAAGACCAAAGTGATCCTACTATAACCAAAAATGTCTTCACACAAGGAATATCCACTATTAACCTGCCTACAACTAGACCTTACTGGATCTATACAATGAAAGAAGGCATCCCAATCATTAGTAAAAGACAAGAAAAAATAGATCAAAACATCACTAAATACAGATACTATACACAAAATCCAGAAAGCACACCACTGAAGGCATGCGAAGGATACGCAATTAATGTCTTAGAGGACCAAACAGGAGAATGTAGCTTAACGGCCACCAAACAACAATCCATTTCAATCCCAGTTCACAAAAGCAAGACCTCAACAAGGAAAAGCTACCACATAGAAAGAGAAACAATCTGATGAAACAGGGTCTCCCCCAACTCCTTATCCATCACACTCTCTGAACATACACATGCCCCTTCCATTCAACAGGAAGCAGATATTGAAATCCACCCTCCAAAAAGCACACATTCACATCACAGGCAGTTGAACAAACTGCTCAAAAGCTCTCCTAAAAGCCTAGAAACATTAGCAACAATCAGAGAAAAGCTAGAAAATTGTGCCATCTTTGAGATATTCACTGATGACTTCCTAAACAACTTCAATGAAAAATACTACATGGGTCTGGGTTGGGTCATCATCACTCCAGACTTGAAAGAGCATACTTTTCAGGGACAAGTAACTATACACCCATCATCAACCAGAGCAGAAATTGCAGCGATCTTTATAGCACTCAATGTTCTACCTGAACATAGTTCAGTGACTCTTTATACAGACAGCCAGGCAGCGATCAACGGAATTCTCAAAACACAAAAGGAAGACCCAAGGAAAATTATCAAGACACAAAAAAAAACTCAAACCTCCTGCTTCAAATAACAAGTCTATGCGAATAGAATCAGATAAAACTATCTCTAAATAAAATAAAGGGATATTTAGAAATTGAACACAATGAACAAGCAGACCACCTGGCACAGATTGATAGATGGAAAGGAATGAGACTGGATGAGAAAGTGATCGAGATTCTAAGAACATAACACAGCTCCTTAGATATAATTCCTCAATGGAACAATATCCCCACAAAAATCCCCATAAAAATGATTACAAAAAAGCTTACCCAAACAATTTATCTAGCTAAATGGAGACTTCTCAATCGAACAACATGTAACTATAGTGAAAGAATAGTAAAAGAAATACATTGGTAGACAACCAGCACTCTACTACAACCAACCAAAATAAGCAACCATCACACTAACTGGAAAGATCAAAAACTTAGAAAATTCTGTCTCAGCATTTGGAATGATAAACTATCAACCAAAAGCAAATTATATGCCAGAATTTCCTCCCTATACAAGGACAATAAATGCTCCAAATGCCACGAACCAGAGACTAGCAGACATCCATTCATCTGCAATCAACTCAGATCCAAAACTGAAGAGTTCCTAATCAACACTATAACCACCCATGTCAAAAGTTATATAACATAAGAAGAAAAAAAAAAGTTTGAGAGTAAATTCATAAGCAATATGAACTGGAAATACAAAGAGTACTTAATAGTAAGTATCAGAGATACTATCTTCAAAGAACTGGTCTCTCATATCCAAACTATCATTCCAGATAAACTGAATAGAAAGACTTGCCTCACTCAAATACGTACTGACATAATCAATTTCATATACAAAATAAGAACAGAGAAATGTGAAACATTCCAGAAATGGAAGGTCATTATGGGCATCACAAGAAAGAAAGAGAAACAAGTAAAATATGAGTCCAAAAAAGAAGATCCATTATTCAGCTCGAGGGAAAGACACATAAAAGATCAATATATCAGTCTGATCAATAACTTCATGAACCAGTGGCTTACAAATATTATAGACAACTCCTTTATCTTTGATATTTATTTCAGCACTAGCCCAGCCTTGGCAGGTTAGCCCCCTTACTAGGGGTGGCAACAAGCCGCAAGGTGAGTATCTCTGTAAAAAGAGTTCTCTATTGAGTTTTATTTAGTAGGAAACAGGTAGTAAGTTCTAGGGTAGTCTTTCCATGTAATTTTGCTGCAAATATACAAATAAAACAAGGCCGAGCTAGTGTTTAAAAAAAAAAATTCTTTATAAAATTTAATATATTTGAAATAAAGCAATTTTTTGTTTCCTACTATATAAAATAAGATTATTTTATTTAATCAATAGAAGTTTTAAGACTTTTTTGATTAGAGTATTAACTTTTTTATTATAAGAATTATTGATACATATCTTTACTTTAGTAAGCTTTAGATATATATTTTTCTTTTGAATTAACTTAATAATTCATGTTTAAAGAAACTAGTTTTTTACCTTTTATAAGTTTTTTTTGGATTATTTTTTTTAATCATCTTCTATTTAGATATATATACCTGACTGACTATACAAATTTTAATAGTATTGTTAATAGAAACTATCAAGAATATAGTTATAATTGATATTAACTCTATCCTTATAGATAAGAGCCAGTTTTTTACTTCTATTTAAAACTTGCTTTTTCTAACTTTCATTTTTATATAGATTTATGTTATTCAATTTTTATTTATTCTCTTTTATAATTGATAAGTAATTTATTAAAATAAAAGGTTGGTATTTTTTTGGATTCAAGATTATATATAATGTATATATATATATATTTTTTTTGAAACACTTAACATGCCTATTTTATTGAATTTATGCAATACATTTATATTTATTTATAGAGCGATTGTGTAAACTATTTTCAATGTTAAGCAAAACAATAAAATTAATTGGTAGCAGGCTCGATTTTTCGACCCCTTGTGGCTTGTTGTACCTGGTTAGAGAGACTAACGTGCCTAAGTTCCGTCAGTGTGTTTAGTGAAGATATCCAGAATGTTTAGGGTGCCTGTGATGATTCCTTCTATTGTTGCTGTGTGTGGTGTTGTGATGGGTACATCTTTCTGTGCTTTTTGACTTTTGGATTTGTGCTTCTTTTTCTTAAGGGTTTTGGTTATTCCCATGGTTTTCTCCCATATTTAGATGCGGAGGCATCTATCTGTCCATATATTGAAAGTGATAAATTTGATTCTATGAATTATATTACGAGTGGCTTCTGCTATTTGATCAGATAGAATAAATTGACTAATTGTCTGGATTACTTTTTTACTGATGCCACCTCTGATGAAAATGTCCCAGAGGTCATTGTTTTTTAAGTAATCTTCGATCATCTTTTTACAGGAGTGTAGGCTCCCTTTTTCAGTCCGAGCAGTAGTTTCAGAGTATATGGTGTTTAGTATCATTTTATTGATGTGGATTCCATGGTGTTTGCATCTGAAGAGATGAATATTGGCTTCTGTTTTTGAGCAGGTGAAATATGTGAAAAATTGGTAGATGTCAGGTCTGTGAATATGTAGCTTGTCCATAGTTGGAAGTTCCAAGTTCTATAGCTTGATAGCGAATTTTCTATGGCTATAATCTATATTATCTGTGTGGTTACTTGTGATCTTTGTGGGGTGAAGAAGTTGGAGCAACTGTTTCCAGTCAATGTCATCTTTTTGCTATTGGTTTAGTATGCAGTTTCGGTCTAGCATAATCCATTTATGTATAAGTGTGGCTGTTGCATTTTTTTGATTGTTTTACAGATAGTGTCAGTGATCTCGAGCTCTTGGTTATAGCTGAAAGTAATAACATTGGGATCCAAGTTGTTCTGTACTAGTATCCCACTATTGTTGATGTTCTTCAGGCTTTGTTTGGCTAACTTGTCAGCTTGTTTCAATTCTTCGTTATTGTTGTCTTTTTTGTTGATTTTGATCCAGTTGACCAAGATTTGGGCTGCTCGGATGCAGTTATGTAGATTATGGATGAGACCTGCTTCGGTCATGTTCTTGATTTGTCCTGATGTTGCTTTTTTAACTTCCAATATGAGTTTTGTTGAATCTGTGTATAAGAGTACCTTTTGTCTGACTGGTAGGGCTCCGAGAGTGATGGTTGCTGCTATGATCTCTGCTCTGAAGGCGGAGCACTGTCCCATAATTCTGAGGTTGAGATTGTTTTGTTGTATTGAACTGGTTGAAAAGATGATACCCACATCCAGGGCATTGTTGTTTTTGTGGCTTAAAGCTCCGTCAATAGTTATCTTGATAGTTTCACTAGTGTTAATGTTTTTGTTAATGTCTATGAGTTGTTGTAGTGTTGAATCTGGTAGAGCTATGAATTGCAGTATGTTTTTAATAGAGGTTGGTGTTGTGTCGATCTCCACTGCCTCCAGCATTTGATTGGGTTCGTTGAGCCATTGTTGCATACTATCAGGTGAGATCTGGATTCTAAAGTGTGACTCTGCAGAGGTTCCTGCATTTGTCTTTGATGTTTTAATTACCGGGACTTGGTAAAGTGAGTTTGTTGGAACTCTGAAACAGCACATATGGCTTCTTCTATCTATGTGTTGATTGAGGTCACATCCTGGACATTTTATCAATGGTGAAGTGTCTGTGGTGAGGTAGCTTGATATGATTTTTTTCTTGACTCACTTGTTTTCCGAGAGTTAGAGTTTGGTGTCGCTAAAGAATATACCATGATTTGCTCGAGTTTCTTTGCTGTTCTTGTCTGTTGTCTGTGTCATGTCTGATTTGTATTTCTGGGTTGAGTTTGTTGAATGATATGTGATTGTTAATGTAAATTTGTGTTGTAGCCTTGAGTGTTGTGAAGAAGGAGAGTTGTTTTCTCTTGTTCATTTTGTTGTGGAGTGCTTCTACTTGGTACCAGTTTAGGGCCTTTGTACAATAAGTATTGAGAAGTTGTTCTACCCACATTATGTTATGTGTTCTTAGTCCCTTTCTATTGAGGTTATACCATTCGCTGGCCATGATATCTTCTATGTAAGTGAGTCTATCATTGATATTTCTGATTGTGATCTGTCATTGTATTGTGATGTTTTGGATCTATATATTGTTGAGTATATCCTGTATTAAGTTGACTTTTGCTAGCAGGATCTTTGGGTATTTCCTGAGGACATCCTCTTTTTACCATGCCATCCACTGAAGTTGTTGGGTTCTGAGTCAGATTGTTTGTCCTGCCAAGTTGTTACTATGGTATAGTTCTTGAAAATCACTACAATGTTTCTGTTGTTGTTGCATTTCAATTTCCATGATATTGTACTGATTGCTGAGGTGGGCTACAGGGGTTGGAGCAGTTTTTGAGAGTTGGGTGTGATGTTTGAGACAGCTACGAATGCAGCGGTCTATCCATTGTGTTTCATTTTTCATTAGTACCAGATCTGTTAGCAGATATTCTATCATGGAAAAAAGAACATGGTTTGTAATATAATAGTGCATCTTGTTCGTGATTTGTTTTCTAGCTATTGTATTACAGATTGTGATGACTTTCCTTTTAATGAGGCTGCGTTGGTGTTGTTTTCCTTTTTTCCTTTCGTGTCATACCCCTAAAACTCTTATTGCTTGTGTTTTATTAGTTGGTAATACTTCATGTTCCTGGAAGATGATACTTTCTTGTGGGCCATTAAGGATTAAGAGTTCTGATTTAAGGGGATTTACTGTGATATTATTGAGGTGATAGAAGGAGGCACTAACTTCCATGATGTCTTCGAGTTGTTCTCTACTTTGAGTGATGAATGTGGTATCATCTATGTATGCTGTAACCGAGATGTTGAGATTTGTGGAGCTACCATTGTCATAGTTAGGTCTGTGGCTGTTGAGCTGATAGCCTTTCATGGAACTTATCGTGCTTATTAGGGGGTCATAGTATATGTGCCAGAGGAGGGGTGAGATTGTATTACCTTGATTGATTCTTTCTTCTACTTGGTATGGATTGGTGAGCTCGAAATATGTTATTACTTTATTTGATCAGTTTAAGAAGCAGTTGCTGATTATGTTGATTAGTTTGTTTGGCACCTTGATTCGTTGAAGTGCATTCATTAGTCTCTATATGTTAACCATGTCATATGCTTTACTTATATCTTGGAAGAGCATGAGGCATTGTTTGTTTGTTTCTCGTGTGTCTTCTAGTACTTGATTTATGATGGTAATGGGTTCGCGGGTACTGCTTTTGGATAGTGCTGCCCAGTTGTTTTCAGATAAGATCGGGTGTTCAGTCATTACTTTGGCTAGACGATTGTTTATGAGTTTGGTAAATATTTTTTTAATCGATTCTAGAAGGGTAATAGGTTGGGTGATATTGATGTTATGTTGCCAATCTTTCAGCTTAGGTATTGAGTATATCGTGCCTTCTTTCCATTCAGTAGGTAGCCTCTCACCGGTAAAGATGTTGTTGAAGAGTGTCGTTATAGCTGCCACCGTCTCCGTGTTAAGATGTTTGTATACCAAGTATGGGATTTGTGATGGTCCTGAAGCTGATTTGTTACTAGAATGTTTAATTACTTGTTGTACTTCTTTGATCATGAATGGAGTAAGTGCAGGATCATACCATTCTTCGTGAATAGTGGTGATGGGTTGGTATGTGTTCTGCCAGTATATGCCTTGTACTTTGAAAATATGTCTCCTCTTCGTCCAGTTTTTGAAATGTGATTTAACTGTTTCTTTAATTTCATGGGGTTTGTATACTAGGATTTTTGTGTCTCCCTTTTCTTTAATAAGTTTGGTTGTAAGAATGCTTTTCTTGGGATTGTCTAAGAGTGATCTTATGAGTTTCTTCTTGTCCATATCGAACCAGTTGTTACAATTTCGAAGGGCTTGATCTATGTTTGCTTTGGTAATGTCATATATGTTTCGTTTATTGGTAATTTTTTCGAGGACAATTAATTTGTCAATTTCTTCATTTACGACTTTGATATCTTTGTCTGGTGGAAAGGAGTGAATCAGTATTTGTTTCTATATGGCTTTGTGGAGGTTGATGAGTCATTCAAAATTGGCTCTGATGTCCTGCTTATTGTACAGATTGATTTGTTTTTTTGTATTGTAGCAGCTGAATAAGTAGTAAGGATTTTGTTGGCTTCAGATGTTTGGATCTGCCTCTTTGTTTTTCTCTTTATTTTTGGATGTGTTTATTGGCAGCATTGAGAATAGCTTGTTGGAGATAGTTCCAGCTCTTGTCGATGTCTGTTGGTTCTGTCTTGAGGAGATTATGGAGGGCTGGCATATGTGTATCAAGTTTAGTGGCAAAAGCATCCCATTGCTTGTCTGAGGTTTTCTCCCATTGGAAACAGGTGTTTGTGTGTAGTCTTCTATTTCGCTTCTCGTTTGTTTCCAGTTGTCAGCTTTCTATGTATGTTATTTGTAGATTGTGATCGGTTGTGATGTTGGTGTCTTCTGTTATGAATGAGTCGATTGTGCACCATGTGGGGCATGTATTTGTCCAGATCATATCTATTCTACTCGAAGTGGTTGTGGAGTGCCAGGTATATTCTTTTAGCTGTGGGTTGTGGTAATGGTATGTATCAATCATTCCAAGGTTGATGAGTTGCTCACAAAAACTGTTTGTTTTCTTCCTATGTATTTTCCTGTTGTTGGAGATTTTATCCATTCTGTTAGATGGACTTACGTTGAAGTCTCCTCCCATGATGATGTGCCAGTTCATATTGTTTCGCTGTTTGATCCATCTGATGACTTGGATTTGTACTGCTGTTTTGAGTTTTTCAGCTCTAGCTGGTGAGTAAATGCCTATGATTCTACAGTATAGCTTGTTTGGGAGTGCGAGATCTATGCATATCACTCTGTCCAGGTATCTTTGTATTTCAATTACCTGATCGGATAGGGGTTTTTTGATTGTGACTCCTATACCAGCACCGATGTGGTTATCTCCTTCCCACCATGTTGAGTATTTCTCTATTTTCCAATGTTTTGTGTTGATCTTGATTCCATTGATTTCTGTTGATATTATTATGTCCCAGTTGTTCATGTGCCATGTGGTGAACCAAGTTTTTCTTTTGAGAGGGTCATTTAGGTCTCTACAATTTAGGGTGGCCACTATCTAGTAGGGTTTCGTATAGTTTTGTTCGGCATTAGTTGGATTATCTTGTGCTGTGTTTTTGAGATATTGTGGAGTATTTGGAAAGTTGTATGTTTTTCTCCGATTGTTGCTAGGGAGTGGAGTGTTTGTTGTTATGTTGTTTTGAGCTACTATGTTCAAAGTATTTGCATCTGTATTCATATGATCAAGGATGATGGTGATATTTGAATTGTTGTTGTTATTCTTAGATGTATTATTACTTGAAGGGTTATCATTTTCTTGTTCGTGAATTGTGCTGCTTGTATTACCCATGTTATTGATGTGTAGAGGAGGGTTGTCTTGTGTTGCTTGGGAGAATGTTTGTGATAGTTGATACTAGTGCATTCATGGTTCTATCCATATTTCCTATTGATCGGTGAAGTTGGTATTGCTACTGTTGGATGTCTTGTATGTTTGAAGGTTTAGCTGCTGGTGTTTCAGTGTTGATGTTGATATCTGTGTTCTCTTCTTCCATGTCTTCTGCATCTGCATAACAATATCATTCAAGATTATCAATTCTTTCGTCAAGGTTTTCCAATGACTTTTTGATAGATGAAAGTTCTTCGCGAATTGCATTGAGGACTGTGAGAATTTCATCTGTTGTGTCCAGATTGTGTTTATTTTCTGAGATGTTGTGCGAACTTCTGACGGCTGCAGCATATGAACCTGGTTTGAGAGGTTTGGTGTTTCTTGAAGATTGTGTTAGTCTATGGATGTGTGTAGATTTTGCTGGTCTAAATCAATTGTATAGTTTTTCAAATTTTTGGGTTTGTTCATGATTGTACTTGTTCCACTGTTCTCTGCATTCTTTGACTATGCAGCTAGCTACAAGGTGATTGGGGCTGTCACATATAGTGCAGAGTTTTGTGTCGATGGGTTTGCAAGTCAGGATGGTTTCTCCAAGACAGAAGGTCTCATTTAATGCTTGTTGGAGAAGTTGTTCGCTATCGAAACTGAGGACTGCGTATTTCCTTGGTTTGTATGACATTAACCGGGATATGTAGCAGGTTTGGCTTGTAACTTGTGGCAGATGTGCTTGAGGTCGAATACACGGGTCCCAGGAGGGAGGTTGGTTAGTTTTAGTGACAGGGTTTCCCTGTTTTTCATTTCAGGTAAGTCCCAAGTTGCATCGAAAATCCTTATTGAGTCTGCCTTAATGAGGGTGTTCCAGGATTCAAGTGCTTTGCATTTATCTTCCTGATTGGAGAATGTGATCGTGGCTGACTGCCACATTTGTTGTGTTGTCATCTTGATATTGGTTATCTGTCCAAACTTGATGAATGTTTGTTGCACATCAATAAACTTAGTATTCAGGGGGATGTCCCACACCCTGATGCTCATTTCTTTATCGAGTCTGCTGATTATTTTGGAAAGTGGTGTGAGTTTGGTATTGCCTGTTTCAGTGAGGCTTATGTTGCCAGCTGTTTCTGCAAAGTGATGGTCACCGAAAATGGTAATGATATGATCGATCTCTTCTATTCATTCGCTTTGGATTGTGAGAAATCCTTTGAGGAGTTGAGTGCCTTGGTGAGAAAGGTGATTTTTTTTTCTATCGAGTCTCCTGGTAGTAGGTCTGCTTTAATTCTTAGTTTGATTCTCTCTCTACCATATCTGGTGTTTCTATCGAATAGTAAGTGGGGTCTCAGTCTGCTCCCTTGTCTTGGTTCTTTTTCCACACGTTTTCCCTAGGTTTGTCAGTCTTGCTCCTCTTGGAGAGAGGTGTTGTCATCGAAATCCATCTCTATATCTGAGTCATCAACTCTTGCTGGTCTGAGGTTGTCAGTTGCCATTCCTTTGTCCTTTGCTAAGGGGTTATTATCAGTTTTGTATTGTGTTTCTTCCATATTGTGCTGTGCCTTGTCATGTGTGTTTTGCTCCTCTTCTACCTGTTCGCTCCAGGTGTATTGAGTTTCTTCCGTGTTGGTATCTTCTGTAGTTCCGGTGATAGTATCATTGTCTTGAATTGTTATTTGTAAGGTGTTAAGGGGTGGAGGGATAGTTTGTTTTTGTGAAGCTGTTTGTTTGGTATTGGGTTTTTTTTCGAGTTTTTTGTGTGTTTCTTTGCTGATAGGACTGGCTGTGCCTCTAGTGAGCTTGTCGATATTGTAGTTGGGCCTGCTGGTTAAGTATTGTGGTCTTCTGAATCTCTCCATTTTTCAACTGTTTCTTGCATTTTTGTGGTTTATGCTACTGCGCCACAGGAAAACGGAAAAGAGTTTACTATCTATAAATATAAGCAAAACTAATTATTAATATAGCCTTTAAATATTATTTTCTTTAATTCAAAAATTTTTCTTTTTTTTTAATTATATAATGCCATCTTTAAACTTAAGAAAAAATATTTCTACATTATTTCATTCTCATTCTTATTTTTTACCTTTGAATTCTTATTCTCCTTCTCAGAAAAGTTATATGATATGACTACTTATTTATCAGGAAATAATTCAACTCAACTATACGATTATTTCTTTAACCAATCTAACATTAGAAAAACATTTTTTTCAAATTCAAAACATATAAAAACAATCAAACAAATCCTTAATAATCTTAAGAATATATACACAAATTCTTTTACAAAATATAAATCCAGTTTTTTATCTTTAGTAGCTCATCTATATAGTAGATTTAAATTAACAAATTTTGACTTTCACTTTAATAATACATAATTTAATATCTTTTTAAAAAAAACCAATGATCAATCTTTTTTTTTATTAAATCATTAAAGACAAATTTCTTCTTTCAAATCTATTATTAATAAACAAACTACTGAACTTATTTTAATTTTCTTATATAAAATTCTCATTTATCTATTGTTACATGTCAATCTTTAAAACTTTCTTATTCTCTTGAAAATATTGTCACCTTTTTTAATCCTACTTCTATTTATTATTTAGAAAAAACAAAAAAATACATTTATTTTGAAATAAAAACTCAAAATTCAACTTTAAAATTTAGCCTTAGTACATTTTATAAATAATGTTCAAAAAACTTCAAAAAAGCACAAAAAAAGACAGATATATGTCCAATATATGTTGAAGAAAAAAAAAATAGAAAAAAAATTATCACAAATCAATCTCCTTAATATCCATTTTATTACTTAATTACAAGATCAAATTAATCCTTATTAACATCTTTACTTTAAAACAAATCAACATCAATATTATTAAAATTCTATTAACTTTACAATAACAACTTCTTGTGTAATAGTTATGGATTTTAAGGAAATTTTAAAATTGGTAGTGATCCCTTTGAAACTGACAGAAATTTTTACGAAAAAACACAAAATCACTTTTAAGATTTGCCATTTTTTATAAAGATAATAATGATATAATTCAAACGCAATATTTTGAATTTTTTTCAAAATTTTATCCCATGATTGCTTATTTGTGATTAATTGTATCAATCAACTTCTTTCTAAACTTTTTATATCACAATTTCAAAAATTTTACTTTTGATCAGATTCTGGTTCTCATTTTAGATTAGCTGAAGTAATGCATTTTATTTTCAATTATTTATCAATTCTTTATAATAATAGATTTTTTTTTGATTTTTTTGATAAATATCATAGAAAAAACATTGTTGATAGACACTTTGGTTTACTGTTAAGATGGTTTTCTGAAGGTAATCTATTCAAAATATTCATACCCTTGAAGAATTAATTGATTTTTTTAAAAGAAAAATTTAATTTTCTTCTAATAATATCTTATTTGACACTTATTCACAAATCCAACCTCGAAATAATATTTATAAATTAACTATAAATAACTTTTTTTCATATTTATCATTTACAAAATTTAATAGTAAATTATATGCTTCTACTCTTGGTACATTTAATTATAAAAAGTATATAAAAATTCATTTTAAGATAAAAATAGTAAAAGATACAAAAAAAACAAAATATACACTAATCAGATAATCAACAAATGCCATTCCAACAATAATAGGTAGCAAAAGTAGAGAAAGGTTACTTACTAGAATAGAAAAAACACCCAATTTTTCTATTCCAATGAAAATATAATTTGTTAATAATATAAAATAGGACTGAATATATAGAAGTAGCTATATAGCTTTGAGGCTAACTATTCCCTTCCATGAGAGTTCTATTTTATATTAAACTATGTATATTTTTATTTTTTTTTTAAAAAAAGTCATTTAACATAGACTATTTTTATTTATTGAAAAATTAATTAATTTCAAAATAAAATTATACAAAATTTAAGAATTATATTAAAAACCTTATCTTAATACTAAGAAATTTACAAGGAGAGCTCAACTTTTAGAAATCCCTTATTCTAAGGTAGCACTAGAGGAATCAATAAGTAAAACTATTTATATAGACTCAGTGATTACACAATATGATAGAAGGCAACTGAAAGAAGTAGCGATCAAGAACTATGAGAAGAAACTCATTAAAGAGAACATTAAAGAAAGATATATCAAACCCATCTAATTGAAATACTCAGGTATAACACGGAAGATAATAGCAATAACATAAGGACTTTTTACTCTGATGGATCCCTTGTTGATCATGAAAATGAAAATATGAAGATGGGCATAGCATGGATACAAATTGAAGAAGTAGGAAGAGAAAGCAAGTTTCAAACAGGAGTAGCTGATTGGCCTTCGTTCACAAGAGCAGAACTAGTAGCAATAGTCACTATACTACTAATAGTATCAGTTAACAGCAAGGTCAAGATTCATATTGATAGTCAAGCTTGTATCTCCATATGGAAAACTATAGAAAAAGAGGATCCAAAAAAAGTCCACAAAAGATGGCTAAAAGAACAAAATTGGTCCTTGCGAGTATGAATGTTGAGCCTAGTAAAGAAAAAAAAACTAGATTTAAATCTTATTAAGGTTAAAGCACACTCCAATATTCAATATAATAAGAAAGCAAATATTTTAATCAAAGAAGTATTAAAGTTCTCAACAATAAAATAACAAGATCTGAACTCACCTAATATTATTACTGAAATCAAATAGCAAGATATGGTGTTGAATACTCCAATAAGACAGTTTGTTAAAAAAAATCAATACTAAAATAATGACACACCAATGAACAACCCAAAATAGAATAGACGAAAAGTGGGAGCATCAAATTCAAGACCAGCCTAGATACATATGGAACCTAGTTTAAAAACAAATGAATAATAGACACACATGGAACACCTCCTTCAAAGAATCATAAAGAAAAGCTTTCTTGTTAAGATGACCAGTAATAAGCTATCCACATTAACAAAGCTAGCCACAAAAAGACCAGACTTATATAAACAAGTAAAATGTCTCACATGTGAACAGCAGGAAGAGACAATAGAACACTTGCTAGAAGATCTAGCATATAAAACTCAGTGACAAGAAACCTGGCAAAAGGGTATGGAAGATATGATGCAAGGTTTCAACAAACTCCTGACAGAGAGGAAAAAGGAGTTAGAAGAAAAAGAGATAAGTCTGGCATTTGATAACAGAATAGAAAAAGGAGAAATGGAAAAGAAAATAGCTCAACTGGTAGAAAGGATCTCAAACACTGGTCATAACATACTTAGCTTCTGCATAGAACTGATTGAAAAAGATTTAATAGATAAGATAGCAGACTCGAAGTGCTATGAAAAGAGAATCAGTAAAGAAGCAAGAAAGTGGATAATAAAGATGTAAAAGAAAACATGTAACCACTTTAGAAAGAAAATTTGAAATGTTAGATGTGAAAAGGTGATAGAGTGGGAATAGATATTGGGAATCAATAGAGGTGACAAAATCAAAAGGTTGACATATCTACAAAGACAAAGAAACAGGGCCAAGGTACCAGAAAATTGGTCAGATCAAGTATCATTAAAAGAAGAAGAAATAGAAAATACGATGTAAAAACAGGTCCTGTGAGATGAGATAAAGTATGAAATAAAATGATTGAGTTTTAATCTCTGTTAGAACTCAAAAGAGTGATCTGCAGGCAATAATGTTAAAAGTTGGAAGGGTATTTACCTGAACTCCTAACAAAGTAATAAATTACTTCCGAAGTTGCACTTAGAAAAGTAAAACAATCAAGATGAGTGAATTAGTTAAAAAATTAGCTTTAGCACCTCATATTATATGTATAGCTTACAAATGTTTAATAAAGCATATGTAACTAGCCTGACAGAGGGCAAAAAAAAAAAATTAAGAATTATATTAAAAAAAGTTTTTTTTTTTTTTTAACTAGTTCAACTAACAGGACAAATCTTTATTGAGAAATCAGTAGTACATTTTTAAATTATATGAGTGATTCGTATAATCTTTTTAACTACCTATCCTAGCCTAGTCCATCAATTTATCACATAGTGATACCATTTTCGTCAGTTGCCCTGCTCTGTCCAGGACTGTAGCATTCTGAAGATCCACTATGGACTTCTTTTATTGATAATCTTCAAGGAGCTATATTGTGTATTCCTTAGTGGATCTTGTTTATTGCTTGATAATTATGGGTACCATGGATGATCTCTACTATGTTTGGGTCCTCCGCATGCTAATTAAACTTAGATGGCACAATCCTCCAGTCATGTTCTTGATATCCAGGTGATTCAATGGTGTTACATAATTGAGTGGCATATAGCCTTCCATTGTTTCATTTTTAACTACTCTTGTAAGCTGGCCTACAGGAAATATTACTTTCTTGGTGAACGAGACCATTAAGTCTCTCCCAAACTCCACCTCTTGCAGTTCCCAATATGACACTAATGTTAACCACCAGCCTCCACAATAGCTGTCTTCTTTGGTGGCCATTGGTTTCACAATTATAGAGATCTTCCATTAATTATTGTTATAACCTGTTATATTTTCAACAGGTACAAACAACTGAAGTCTCACTTATCTCCCATAGGATATAGTTTTGACAAAGGTGGATGTCTTTCCCATATTTGTTAAGAGGCTTGAGCTGATTAGTATTTTTCTTGACTTGTCTTTGAACCCTTGTATATTCCAGGTGGTAGGTCTATCGAAGATTTCCTTAGTACTAAAACTGGCCAAGGCTTGGATGACCTAATTTTATACCATGGTCATACTATAGAAATATATAGATTATATATGAGTATAAGGATGCATGTAGTGATGAGTATATATCTTGTACAATGTAACCTATATTGTAAAAACTGTTCTCAAATGGGATTGAACCAGTAACTTGTGGATGGTGACCTGAGAATGCATTCACTGCACTATTGATTCACAGATATTTTTTTTTTTAAATGCTAGCTTATCCTTGTATCAGGTTGGTACCTTTATTGATTGTTAAGATATGTTCTAGGAACAACTGGGATTACTAATTATCCATACTGTCTAAGGATTTATAGATCAACGAATAGTACAAGGGGCATCTATTTACATCTCACCCAACCAGAATAGGGGAACTATATTATCGTCTAGTGTAGAATTACTCTTAATCCTTAATAAAGTTGAAAGGAAGTGGATGTATATTATTAAACTAATGGGCCACAAATTGTACTTTCTTATCATAAATCAGTACTTTCTAGGGGATACCACGGGATGGCTTGTTACTACTATTTTGAGGGAACTAACATGCCAAGAACTTGCTTAAGATACCTAGCACCACTGGTATTAAGGATTTTTTATATAAGGTCTAAAGACCTTGTTAGCACGAAAAAGAAAAAATATATGAATCTGTCCTGTGTCTTGACTAGGGCATGGTCTTGTATCATGGAACTTTTGTCACCCATTTATTGAGAAACTGTTTTGAAAGGCCCTTGTGTTTTTGTGGTGGTTAAGTCCGTCTTTGTGCACAGTCTATGGGCTTGTTTACTCTTCCTTGATAGCCAATAATTTAAGAAATTGTAGTGTCCTGTATTTACCCACAACAGCACATGACTTATAGTGGACCCCAGGTTCTTATGGAGCTGAGGAAATGCATTCAGTTGACCCATAGGTATTAAAAAATAGTTATTATTTATATATACAGTATATAATTTTATTATATATTATATTGAAATAAAGCTGATTCTACTAAATACTAATATCAATTTTTACTGTTTCACAAATTTTGTGCAAATTTTGTTATCCCATTATATAGATATAAGTATATATATTTTTTTATTTTTGGCATTATATATATACATACTTGTAATTAATAGGTATATATATATATACAATATAAATTTTAGGACTATATCTGTTTTAAGAATTTATATTATATATATATATCAATTAAAATTTTCAGGATAGTGATTCTTAAGTCTAAAAACTCTTTATCCACCTTCAAAAAGTATTATCATATGCTTAATCCTTAATTAGCATTTGAATTCATTGTACAAAGCTAGAATATAAATACTATTTTGATACTATATACCAGGTTTAAGTATAGTCTCATATCGGGCTTACAAATAATTGAATACATTATTAAATATTTTTTGCTTATGCGATCCAGTGATAGAAATCAGCCATAACTACTAAACTGGTATATAATATGTTATATGTGATCTGATATATAAAATATGTCACCTTGGTGCATATCATAAAAAGCAAAATACACATTCCTTAAGTATGGCCTAAAAAATAAAATGCATATTATGCTAATATATATATTAGCAGCTCTCAATCAATACAATCTATATAGTACCTGATATATAAACTATAATATTATAAAATATTCTTCAAAGTATTTCCCTGTAAAAATATATTTGAATATTCTAAATATATTAATATTTTATTTATAGATTTTTTTTTTTTGAGTACTCGTAGCCAGGCTAAATCATCAGTTTATGAATCAAATGAAGACAAAAGTATATTTTTATTCGAGCAGCATAATATATACTATAGCTAAACTATTATTCTAATCTAACTAACTCGTCATAAGCATAAAAGTCTCTAAGTTCAGCCTTGGGGACAATATTTCACTCCGCAGTGTCTTTGGCTAAAGACCCTCCTAGTCCACTGCATCATTGCCAGCAGGTTGTTACTGTCGTATGTCTGGCCAAGCCGCTGGATTACAGGAAACTACAAAAAGATAGGTTGGAAAAAAGGGGAGGGGGGATATCTAAAAATGTCTAAGTAGACAAAAAGAAAATGAAAAAGTAAAAAAGTAAA